>JAOEHI010030941.1:0-56627 GCA_025447815.1 Percopsis transmontana | reverse complement strand
ATACTCAGTCACGGTTTTGTGAAGTCTCTGTAACTCGATCAACCAACACGCTGAAAGTGAGGGACATGAAGTAGCCCGAACTTTCCCTTCAGGTTGTATACCCTTTCTTTCACACGCTCATAAGGGTAATTCTGCACAGACCACCACAATACAGAGTGCCTTCCAACACCTTCTTCAATACCGTTCAAAGCTTTAGTGTCCTTTATTGGGGAAGTGGGGAACTCTGGACCCTACAGTGCAACATTCATTCACTCTTACACATTTGTCCAAATCTGTCTTTTGCCATGCTCAAATATTATTTGCTCATAGTTTTTATTTGTTTGTCTTAGCCTATATAAGATGGGTGGGGTTTGTCCATGGACATTTTGACAATCACGGGAAATTTGACCTCAACTATTTTGAGAGGCTCAATATTATTTCCTGCTAATAATATCAGCTGTTATATTACCTGACACCATTTTAACCGTGCTGAATATAACAACCCCTATATCCTACACCCTTACATCTCCTTCCCTCCACCACAAATTACTTTCCATTATGACTCCATTATCTCTCCTTACATTTCCATTAAGGTCTATATTTCAGTGAAGAACCCGATAATCTGCAGTCTGTATGCAGACAGAGTGACTCTGCATGGCCCAGGCTCTTAGACATGAGCTTCACCGGGGCCATATGTGAGCTATAATCTGCTTAATACCTCTCCCAGCTGCTATCAAATCAGGCATAAATACACATACAAATACACATATAAACGATTTACCCACAGAGCCACTGCGTTATTATTATAATAAGTCACTATGGGGTAAATGGAGCACATGATGGGTATGGTTTTATTGGGCAGTGCAAGTTGGACAATTCTACTAACGTTGACATTTTTTATTAGTCAAGAGCTGCTGAGTTATTACTTTTCCTTAGCAGCTTTTCTTCCCAATGACTTTAGAAGAAGAAGAAAAAAAACTTCCCTGCGGATCCCCCAAAGTCCTCAGTATAAAGGTGGTATCACCATGGTAACCAGGAGACAAGGGTACAATACATGGGCTGATGGAGGAATGTGAGGGCCTAGTACAGTATTTCTAATATCCTTAATCCACAACAAAACTTCTCTGTTTATAAAAGTAATTCATTGGGTAACGGAAATGAGTAATGGCGGTGTGAAATGTTTTCTGGTTAAATTGTCCATTCCCTCTATGCGTGCATACATAGAGAAGGTGGAAAGTGAACTAGCATATCTGACAAACAATGAAACCAATGGAGACCATCCAAGGTCAGCCAACATCTATCAGACGAGAACAACAGCTACAATATTATCTTCAACCTTTTTTTTTTTCTTTATTAAGGGGACAGGCAGTTCTGTTCACCATTCATACAGGAAAAAAACATTTTGTATTTCTAGTGAGGAGTTCACTATTCTCATTGTCCTCTATTTATTCGGTCAGTGATTTGCTGTGTTTTGAATCCAAGCGCCAGGTGGCCATTAACAGTACTGCACCTCAAGCACTTCCACATTGAACTTGACATGGGTCTGGGTCTCACCTGGCAGTCTATGAGCTGCTCCTCCATGTCCATGTCCTCAGTTTGGGGCTGGAGGGCGGAGCTTAATGTGGCACGCGTGCTGAGCAGCCAATGGTCCAGCTCCTCAGCCTCGCTATGGTAACGCTGCAGCGCCTGTTCCTGCCGCTGCTCCTCCAGCTGCTCACTCAGTTTCTCCTGTAGGGGGCAGCGTAAAAGTAAAGATATTCGACCACTGGTATTGTTCAATTATAATTGCTTATGGTGACACTGAGAAGATATGGCACCAATTTATCTAACTCTGGCATTGACAAAGAAAGATTAGAAGGTAGAAGGTGAGTATGTGTGTAGTGTAGTAGCGGGCATCCAAGTGCCCACCTCCAACAGCTGGCGTTTGCCCGAGGCCTTCATGCGGATGGTGGCCATCCTCTCTCCCAGCACGGTCAGCGTGGACTGGAGGGTCAGCTGGTCCCCGGAGTCCCCGTCGCTGTCGCTGTCGCCCAGCCCGTCGCCCAGCAGCTCCTCCGAGAAGCACGTCTGCAGCTCTCCGATCTCCTCCTGGAGCATCAGGATCTCATCCATCACGGCCTGCACGGAGGGAGCGAAAGAAAGGTGGGGAGATTGAAGTATTCAGAGAGGATGAAAGGGAATGACAGAATATGCATTGATGGAGGCTAGCCTCTGTGTCCCAGCGAAAGCCCGGTCGGGGCTACGGCCGTGCCCAAATCTGACGTTCGTACAAATTTGGGCCAAATTGTTAACAAGAGAGTAGAAAAGTTGATATAACAACAAAGCGGCTGTGTGTGGGACAGGGTTGTTGAAGTAGGGCACCAGCCTTCATGGAAACCTTCTGATAGCAGGTTGGTATTAGATAAAGAGGATTTGAACATGTAAAACATTCTGCTTAATGGAGCTTTAAGGTTGGCCAAATCACTGGCTCTGGCTGTAGTGCTAATGACATTGTGGACTGGCCTTTGCCCTACACAGGCGGTCTCTCTGTGTCAGTTGCTGTTAATATGACATGTATTTGCACGAGCAAATACTAATGCGTTGTCTGTGTGACTCTTACACAAGCATAACAAACCTCTCAATCAAACTTTTCCCTGTGTAGTGTCGTCACTTGTGACCTTTGGCCCTTATGTTACAACTGCAGGTTTCTGTCTTTCGATCTGGGCGTCAATACAGACTGGTGCTGATATAGATATCTGCTACAATGTAAACACAACTAGTAGCTTTTATATATACTGAATCATTTATATTCAATTTGGCCCATTTTAAAAAACGGATCTGTGTGCTCCTGCTTTTAAAACTGAATCACTCTCCATTTAGAATTATAAAGTGCTGCTATCTGATTCTGCAGCATATTGTAGCACCTTTTAAAATATGTAGATGTATCTATTTTTCTTATATAGTCATAAATACTATAAATACTTATAAATGTTCTACTGGTAAAGGGGTACTTGGCTTTGAAAGATTATTGAGTTAGAGAAGCCAAAATAGTTGAAGAACCACTGAGATAAGGAGTATAAAAAGGCAATAAAAAGTAGCAAGTGATAAGTAACAAATAAATATTTAGTTACGGAGGGAACAATGTGAACTGATATAATAATATAATTATGTAGTGCTGCATATGGGTACATAAAGAATGCATCCATTATGACACAGGGAAATAATATGGCCCCTTTCTCTTCCTTTCCAGGTGCCCCAATAGTCCCCCTTTGCCCCTCACCTGGTGTGCAGCCATCTGGCTCTCAGGGGTCTTGCTGGGCTCCAGGCCCTCGTTGAGTGCTGCCTCGATAGACTCCATCTTGGTGGAGATGGACTGAAGGGACTCTTGGTAATGTTGCTGGCGCTCCAAGGCCTCGTACAGACTCTTCTGTTTCTCACTGATCTGTGGCGACGAGAGGAACAGTGACAAGTGTTAGTGTGTGTGGGGGGAAGCTAGTTATTCACAGCCTATGAATCTGAGGGAGAAGCAGAGCGGAGGCTTTATGTTGAGGCCTTGTATCAGGGGACGCACCACGTTCTTTAGCGTTTCCCAGGATCTCTGCAGGTCGTCCAGGTTAGCAGCGCTGCTCTCCATGGTGGGGTCATATAACTCCTGGAGAGGGGCCCGTGTGAGTGAGGTCCGACCCTGCAGCACAGCCAGATAGAGTGTGAATGTAGGTGCGTTAAGAACAAGAGCAAGTCAAGCGGTGGTTGGTGGGTGCATGTGCGGGCCTGTTTTTAAAAAAAGCAGTTGCCCTAATGTGTTCTGTCAGGAGCAGATCATTCTCAACCCAGATGTGAACCATATCAAGCTCTAAATGAAATAACTGTAGGTACTGTAGTACAGTACATGAACATCAGAGGTCCATGTACTACCTTTCATTGCTAGCTATGAGTAAATATAGATAATAACACAGCTAGGTTCTAGCTGACTTCTATATAGTTTACCAATCGCTTTAAGGTCTGACACATCCAAACATAACGTCTCCTGTGATGACGACTGATTTCCAAGTACAATTCCAGTACAATAATTTTACAATGGATCTTTTAGCAGACGCTTTTATCTAAAGCGACAGCAAGGACAAACAAAGCCCACGTCAGGAAATGAACCCAGGGCCTTTTGGTTCGGAGACAACCTCTCACACCAAGAGCCTGCCCAACTGTACTGCACTATAAACCTTTTATTTTTTTTTACGGCCTCAAAAACTTATTTCATAAACACCACATGAATTTCACTTGTGAAGTTAATGTGGGGTTTTTGTATTTAACACATTATTGTTGATGTCTATTAGCCATTAGAAAATGCTCAATAGTTTTACTATTAGCTGCTAGCAAATCACTGACACAAGTTACTGTATATTTCCATACATTAGAGGTATAGCAAACAACCCATGGCAAATGGAAATCACTAATCTTTAATAATTATTCTTGCAAAAAAGCAAATAAAAGCAACTAATCTGAAGCAGGATAATACAAATCAGATTTAAGGGCAAGCAGGGTGGGTAATGGGGCGGAGGAAGTGGGGGGGGGGGGGCACACACTCAGCTGCTTCTACCATGGGTAGGTTGGAGAGGGGCGTGGTTGTGTTCATAATAGCTAGGTTGTAGTATGTGCAGAGTGACATTCCAACTGAATAGTTTGCTGTCAAGGGGCTGGTTTTGATGTTTAGTCCTATTTTATACTCCAATGTAACGTTGCTGTCACTGGTCAGTAAATATAGCCTACTAGCGTATATTTACTGATTGACAATATTACAGGTTACTAGTATATACAGTGCATTACAATTCCGACCTACTGTTAGCTAGTAAATGGAGTGTATTTGGGCGATTCCTTCTTTGTGTGTTCATCTGGAAAGTGACAGTGAAATGGCATTGATGACATAAATGTGGTGACGAGGACTGGGGATAAGTTGGTGAGTACCTGGTTAAGAGGAGTGTCGGCGTTAGCCCCCGGTGAGGGGGAGCGACAGGCAGGGGGAGAGGAGACCTCGCTGTTGGTTCCCTCCTCCCCTGACTCCTCCGTCACGGGGGAAAGGAGTGTGTGGCAGCGGCCCGCCGTCATCTGACCACGCAACACGCGCGCACACACGCACACACACCGCACACACACGTTAAAGAAGCAGGGAGGAGGAGAAAAAGGAAGTGGAGGTACAGAAAAGCCCAGAAAAAATCAGAGTGGGCGAGAGAGAAAGACAGACAAGCCAGAAAAGGAGAAAGAGAGGATATAAATTAGTAGGGGAGTGCGGGATTGGGTGACTGCAGAGAAGGCTATGCTGATTGAATTAGACAGTAATCAACATAGAGTAGATCCAGAAGATCCCATTAAAACTGTTGTAATAAAGCACCTTCCATAAGCATCGCATTAAACCCCAGGAATTTAATGTAGCGTTGCCCTGTGCTAGCTAATGGTTAGCATGGACAGAGGCTGGGCATCAGTGAAGCTGGAACCCTCGCAGTTACAGCGCGCATCAGAGGAAAGGAATCGCCACTGCCAGAAAGCCAAAATGCACACAAAGCTACAGTACACACACTCCATTTCAGAGCTAGAAGACCTTTTGGTCACAAAGAGAAACCTTAACTGAAGACTTACTTTGAACTCAAACTTACAAAAGGTCAAAATCTGTTGCTGTCCTGTAAAAACAGGACAGCAACAGGGACGGTTCCTCCGCAGATCCCAGGTAAACAGAGCACGGCTAAAGCATAAGTTAGCAGCAAGAACTGGGGCTAGTGAGCGAGGCAGCAGCTGTCCTTAAAGCAGCATAGTCTGTCTGTCCGTCTGTCCGCCTGCCTGCCTGTCTCAGCAAAGACACTTAGCTGAAATGTGAGCCAAGCCCTAGCAGGCTGCCTTTTTGGCGCTTCATGTGGGACGTGGCTAACTGAACGTGGATGTCGCTACACTCCCGGGCCTTTTTCCCTTTTTTTCCTACCGCCGGGCTTCATGATGCAATGCGAGGCAACGCATTGCGCGGGCATGCTGGGCTTGTGTGAGAAACTCACTGATTCTACACAGTGGGGTCACTGTGATAACAGCAGCGGCAACAGTAGCGCTGTCAAAGCAACGTGGTAATAACGACACACACAACTATGTGCAAGGAAAACAAATCGAGTGAGGCAGCAGCCCGCAGTCTATTCACACCGGGCTCAGAAACTATTTGTGCTCCGAAAACGCACACACACACACACACACACACACACACACACACACACACCAGTATCCTGTTTCCGGGCCTCATGAGACTAAACCCA
Organism: Percopsis transmontana; assembly: GCA_025447815.1. Classification (NCBI taxonomy): domain Eukaryota; kingdom Metazoa; phylum Chordata; class Actinopteri; order Percopsiformes; family Percopsidae; genus Percopsis; species Percopsis transmontana. Next base: position 50,385 of record JAOEHI010030941.1, on the reverse strand, counting down.
CCCCAAACGGCAACAACAAGTCAAGCAGGCAATTATGAATGAAGAACAGAAGTAAGACAGAAAGATATGGACATAGAGAAGAGAAGTGGAGAGGAGAGGAGAGGAGAGAACAGGAGAGGAGAGGAGAGGAGAGGAGAGGAGAGGAGAGGAGAGGAGAGAAGGGAGGAGAAGCAGGCAGAGCTCTATAGCAACATAAAAGCAGGAGTAGGATCAAGCTAAGCATGACACTGCAGCAGGCAGACAGATTCAGGCTGATATGAAACAGCCTTTATAAATAGCACCCGCACACTGTGAGCAGTGCCACTATCAGTGAGGAGCACAGCATACTGTAGCACAAGCAGTCGAGCAGACGCAGAAAGACACGGCAGCACAGCGCAGCTCACTCACACACACACACACACACACACACACACAGCATGCAGCACGCAGCATGCATCTACTGACGGACCTACAGATGTGTGTGTGTGTGTGTGTGTGTCCGCCAGCGCTCACCATGACGACGGACGGGTGCGCAGGCAGCTGTTTGGCGGCGGCGGCAGACGCGGGCGAGGCGGCGCCGGGCATCTCGTTGTCGCTGAGCTCCTCCATGCCGTCCGACAGCCCCTCCACCTCGCTGACCGTCAGGAGCATGGTGGCGTGCTTGGCCTTCAGTGTCAGCATCTTACACTTGGAGTGCAGCGCGGCGATCTGCTCCTGGTAGCCGCGGATCTTCTGGCCCAGCTCCTGTCAACACATAGCCCAGCATTTACACCACTCACTCCAGCCAGGGCCACGGGAGCTTGGTGTGTTCAGTCCGCAATAGGTCCCCGATGGGTCCCGGAGGAATATGGTTCCTAAAGATTAAGGAGAGAGAGGACGGGGGGGTGGCCTCAGTGCTGAAGGCGGTGCCGGGGAGAGAGAAGTGAGTGGAGCGGATGCATTCTCTCTCTCTCTTTACCGGTCTCTGGCTTTCTGCTGTGCAATGAGAATGAATATGCCTTCGTCTCAAGACTCCCTAGCTCTCTCTTCCCTTCTAGGCCAATCAGAGCCCTTCAGAAGCGGGTGACTCAGAGCTCCGCAGGCAGGATGTTTGAGAGAGAGAGAGAGAGAAAGAGAGAGAAAGAGAGCGCAAGACCCTCCGAGGGGCCTTTCAAAAAAATCCTCACTTCGACACTCCTTCTCTCGCGTGCGCACACGAACACACACACACACACACACACACACACACACACACACACACACACAAAAGGCCGGGCGGAAACAGGAAGTGATCTCGTCGCCTTCTGCCCGCCTACCGCTTCCCCTCCTCCGCCAATCCCGAGGGCACATTCCTTTCCGACGAAAGAGAGGCGCGGCGAGAGAGGAGAAGAATGACAGAGGCGGTGTCGAATTACATCCCTTGTTGTTGTCAGGCAGGCAGAATGCGGCTCCTCCCCCGCCCCTCAAGACCTCCTCCTTCTCCTCCCCTCCCAACCCTGTCCCGCAGATGGCCGATGCGCTGATAATCAGGGTCATGTGACTAACTGGGCCAGTGGACAAGCAGCGATCAACTCAGCTTAAGAGACCAGACTTGGGGGGGTAAAAACACGCACCGCCTGGCCAAACCACATATTAGCTTGGCTAATATGGCAATGCCTCTGTAGCTGCAAAGACCTGTGTGCCAGTGTAGAACAGACTGACCTAGTAATCAACTCAACAATAAGCAATAAGAATGGAATGTAAACTGCCGGTGGAGTGTGAGATTCTTCTCTCTCTCTTTCTCTCTCTCTCTCTCTCTCTCTCCGTAAAACCGCAGCAGAACGCATGGAGAGCAGACACTGCACTCTAATGTAACTATCCCAGGCATAAAAACAAGGAAATGTTATCGTAGTGCTCCAGAATGCATTAGATAAGGGAGGAATGTCAGTAGAGATCAGATTAAGTTATGGTGGCATTTATCTGATAATACAATTTAAAGTGTGACTCGATTTAGCAACACTTATACTGTGCTTGGACTTCAAGAGCAGAACTCAAGCAGAACCCATTAATGTCCGGACTTTTAGTAAACAAACCACATTTAATAGTAACAGCATTGCAATTGTATTTTGATTTGACATGCTACATCACATTGTTGACATTCAAATGTTTGGAGGCAGACTGAATGTTGATGATGACATTCTAGAATGGTGGTAGATAAAATGTGAAAGATATTGTATAACTAATTTCTACCATTTCTGTTTTACACTAAGAGGGAAGGAAATAAAGTTAGAGATTATCTCATTCCTCTTATTTGTTACTTTTATTTTTCTATTTCGCACTATTTTGAAGTCACTAAACTCTAGTGATATTACAAAATCTGATTTTTCCGGGCAGATAAAAAAAGCTCGTCTCTGACATTCAACAGTCCCGACAACCAAGGAGCTCTGACTACACTAAAGTGCATCTATTATTGTCCCATGTGAACTCACCAAATAAAGAGAGAGAAATCGTGCGTGCGTGCGTGTATGTGTGTGTGTCCTCTCACCTCGTGGTGGTGTATCTGGGCCTGGAGTTCCTGTATGTTGCTGGTGGAGACCGGTCGGTCCTGAATTATACGGTGGGCTTCTTCTATCAGCCTCTGTAGCCCCTTCACTTCCTGTTCGTACTGCTCATACTGCACCACCGCCTCCTGGAAAAGGCAGCACTGAAGGTTTGTGGCCACAAAGAAACTCATAAAGCCTTCTTAACAATAAGTCTATTGTCCATTTTGTGGTCCAAAGATGATGGTGTTTAAAAGTTCTTGTATAACCAGCCTCCTGCTCAGATTTTGATGTGTATTACAGACGGTATTATTAAGCACATGCACACACACATTAATATTTATGTAGGATGTTCAAGTGTCTACCCATGTAAAGGAGATGTACATACTTACTGTATATGTTAAGATAAGCTAAATGCAAATCACAGCAGTGAGGATATGAATGATAATAGACATCTTATCTCGTTCACTTACGTTACCCTCTGCAGTCTGTTTGGGGTCTGTCTGGAAGATAAGATTCGATGCATGTCTATCCCAATCATGACCTCGACAGGGACAGCAGTATTTAGAGGATCGTGGATGGTTGAGATGCTTTGGATGTCTGTTTGCACCCCACGGGCTTCCCAAGGTTGTCTCTCTCCTGCTCTAAAGACTAAGCTTCAGCTAATCTACAGCCAAATCAGCCCTGACTAAAGCAACAGGAGGATATTACCGCTGGGCTCGGGAGGGGGCACCCAAAACAATGCTGAGAAGGCCTGTTCAGCACCCGAGGGGTTCTCGCGGGGTTAGATTATTGCATAGGGGAGTATCTGCTCACCAACTGCCAGCCACCGGCTCTCTCATTCTCATTCTCACATTCGCAAAGCAGCAAATGCCTTCTCAAACGACTTTCTATCCTCTTTAAATGCCTACGTGACGCAACTGTCCACTATTGCATTACACCAGCTGCTGGTCATCAAATACCACAGCTGTGTTGAACAACTTGCACATACTGTATATCTAAGCACAAATAGAAGCACGTGCTCTTCTATCACCGTGACACCTTTAAGTGTTCGTTACGAACCAATTCACTTATATAATTTCTTCCTTACTAACGCGTAAGAACACTTGCTTTCAGTTAGCGGTCTATATGGCCTGACATGCAAGAGCGATTCAGGTCACAGCTCACAGTACCGTATATTTGCATAGCACAGACTGCCCCCTACCTGTAAGATGTTGCACTGCTGGATGACGGTGTGCTGCAGCGTGCTGGCCTCCTGCTGCAGGGCCTGGGCTGTACGGCAGATGGGCAGGCTGGCCACCACCTCCTCCGGCAGGCGGAGGGCGCTCTGACACTGCTGTACGGCCACCGCCTGCTCCTTGAAGCCCTCCAGCTCCACCAGCAGGCGCTGTGGAGGGACAGGGAGGCTTCAGTTGAGTGACAGGTGTCACTTTGTGTGCGTTTGTGCGTTTTGCATGGAATATTCAGAAACGTGTGGAGGCAGCCTTTTTTTCTCTCCAGAAAATGTCAAAATGTGCGAGTGTGTGTTTGTTTGTGTCTATGTGTGTGTGTGGGTGTGTGTGTGTGCGCGTGTGTGTGCGTGCGCGTACGTGTGTGTGCGCGTGTGCGTGCGTGTGTGTGCCTACCTGTCTGTGAGTGAGTTGCTCGCGGAGGCTGAGCCGGTTGAGGTCAGGGGAAGCGAGTGTGATCTGGGCCTGGTCCAGAGAGGCATGGAGGGTCTTCACCTCTGCCTCCAGACGGGCCATGTCCTGCAGGGAGGCAGGGAAGACAGCCTAGGTATTGCGAGGACCACGCACAGCACCACGCTATATAAACCCAACTGACATTTAACAGCATTTGTATAATAATAGTGTTCCTTCTCTAAAGAGGTTCTTTACCTCAACATTAAGTCCTCATGCAGACCTCCCCGTGAATTAACCCCTTGTTCGCCCACACGTTAGCCTGGCAACTAACAGTTGTATTCATCTGCCATTGAATATCATTGTTTCTCAAAAACATACATACAAGGTGTCTGCGAGTCGATCTTCGTCTCTACTAGCAGTTATGTGTTCTCCAGTTACTCCGGTTTCTTGTTGTAGAATTTAATTTAAGGTAAATTATTAAGGTGTACATTTGAATCCATAATCCATAACGATGGGGCTTTTTTCGACGAATGTCAGCGCAAAGACGTAGGTAAGGAAGCAACAGAGGTGAGGGTTTAGCAAAAGGTCCATTCCGCTTTGATCTGTTTTGGAGTGTTATGCCATTTAAGGGAAACGTTTCAAACCTAAACCTTGTGCCAACTACAATACTATACAGCATATGGCAGGTCTATAGCGATGCAGTGCTACGTGAGTGGCCATTAGGGGGCAATATAGTCCTGTGCATTATACACGGCCTGCACTGAAACGCATACTATAGCACGGGAATTTATGGAATCCATAAGATAATCAATCAGTCTTAACGAGAACACATGAATCTTGGTGAGGAAGCCAGATGGCTCAAGGCTTGGTTGCAGAACATCTGTCGTTAGAGCGATACTAGAGTATATATATATATATATATATATATATATGTGTGTTTGTGGAGCTGTGGGGCTCAGTGATGCGTCTCATGGATGGGCGTGCACCTTGGCTGCGTCCTGCAGGCTCTGCAGGCGCGTCTTGGCGCTCTGCTGCAGCTCCTCTGTGCGTCTGCTGAGGTGCGCCACCTGCTGGCTCCAGCCCTCCGTCTGCAGCACCCCCCCGAGTTGAGACTCCCTCTCCGCCATGGCCTCCAGATCCCCTTGGAGGCCCCGGCACTCCCGCAGCAGCGCCTGTTGCCATGGGAACGCGAATCACGCAAGTCAAGAGCAAGAGTCTCTGGGTAATTAGGCTAATTAAAGCCAGCCTGCTTGTCCTTTTACTGGTCATACTGTGACACAAATATTTAATTGAACTGGGGCCTCATTACAGAAAAATATCCCAACTGCTTGTCCTATCTTAACTTAGGTTTCAACGATAAGAAAAATCCTATTTTCCTATTGCAGAAGCAATTTCTCAACTCATGGCTTTGTCCTTTTTTTTTATTTTTTATCTCAGACCTCAACTCTTAGCTTAAGAATTACTAACTATAACTGTACATTTTTCAGTCGTCCTGTCATGCCTGTATCTATACGTAGAATGTACACCAGACTGCGTGTATCTTTGATAAGGTAGGCTGCTCGAGATGGACAAGCCGTAATGTCAACGGCTCTCACTGCTATTAAGGACGCGTCGATCAAATTCCAAATGAATCGCCTTGGCTGTCGATATACACACATTACTACATGGTCTGGGAAATATAAAGCGTCACCATACGGGTTGAGAAGCCTTTCAATCATTATATTTGTGTGTTCCTCATCTTCATCGCCATACAGACCTAACGAGAGTGCTGCTGCCATTTTTGGCAGTTATTTATAGGACAGGGTCTATGACCATAAATTTGATATTATGAATATCAAATCTATGGTCAATTACCAAAGCTAAGGCAAACAGTAAAACAACCACAGCAGAAAAGTAAAATAAACATATGTAACAACATGCTAAGACATTTTAATGAAGTGTTACTAACAACTCGTTATGACGCCCACCTGGTGTGCTCTGATTTGTTCCTGCAGCTGGGAGGCGGAGCTCCAGACAATGTTTCCAGCGACTAGGGCTTCTGCCTTCTCCGTCCATCCCCGAATAAACAACCTCATCCCTTTATACTCTTCCAAATGTCTCTCCGCCTGGGGAATGAAATTCATCACTAAATATCAGATAAGTAATTTACAAACACATTTTTCATTCGAGATACCTAAAACCCATTTTATCTTTACTTTTAATAACTTTTTATTTTATCTGTGAATAATTAGCAGTAGCTTTAATGTAATGGCCAATAAATGGTCCGCATTTGCATGAGCTGTTGCAGTGTGGACGTTTACATGCATGTACCTTCTTCAGTCTGTTAGCCCTGTCCTGGGCCTGCTGGGTGGTGTGACGCTGCATCTCAGCCAGTTTGGCCAGGGCATCGCCCAGCTGCTTACACAGCAGAGGGTTCTGCTCTCCGAACTCCTGCACTGCAGCCCCTAACTCCACTAGGGAGCGACCGCAGCCCTCACACTCCTCACTCAAACACTGCAGAGAGGAGAGGAGAGGTGAGGGCAGAGGGTGATGGAAGGGTAGGGGAGAAAAGAGAAAAGGAGAGAAGAGAAGATAGTAGAAGAGAACAGGAGGAAAGTGGAGAGAAGAGAAGAGAAGGAAAAATAAAAACAGGACAGGAGAGAGGAGAGTAGAAGAGAACAGGAGAGAAGAAAAGAGAAGAGAAGAGAAGAGAAGAGAAGAGAAGAGAAGAGAAGAGAAGAGAAGAGAAGAGAAGAGAAGAGAAGAGAAGAAAAAATAACAGGACAGGAGAGAACAGGACCGGAGAGAAGAGAAGAGAGTAGAAGACAACCGGAGAGAAGAAAAGAGAAGAGAAGAAAAATTAACAGGACAGGAGAGAAGAGAACAGGAGAGAAGGGAAGAGAAGGGAAGAAAAAAATAAAAACAGGACAGGAGAGAAGAGAAGACAACAGGACAGAAAATAAGAGAAGAAAGGAAAATAGAGGGGAGGAGGTTATAAAGAGGGAGATAAGGGGACAAAGATCAAAACAAAGGAATAAAACTGAGCAGTGCATTGAAGTCTAAACATCAGTAAACTTCACACCCCAGGTGACCATTTCAGGCTGTTTGAACTGTAGCTGTTTTCTGTTTTGAGCAAACACACTCTTTAGGTGCCAGGGGGGCTTCTTACCAGAAAAAGTGCAGAGAGGAGAGAAGATCAGAAGGGAAGAAAGTAGAAGGAAAGAGGAGGAGGAGAAGGTCAAAATCCCATCTGGACTCCTTCTGACAAAAGTGGGTCACTTTCGATGGCAGAACTCAGCTAATGCCATTCCAGACACAAACACTCATTAACCTCAACATCTGCAGAGGGAAGGGGCGGTGGAATGGGGGCTAATGGCTTGTTAATTAGTCAATCTGTCTGCTTGATTACTTTGGTCTCCTCGTTGGCCTGCTGCAGGTCGGAGGCCTTGTCTCCTAATTTCACAGAGATGGTTTTCAGCTTCGCCTCGATGTCTTGCAGTCTGGAGCTGAAGTCTTCTTTCACATCCCTGGTTTGTTGCACTTCCCTCTCCCTCGCCTGGACCTGAAACACGTGCCGGAAACACTCAGCGTACTGTCAAATGGAATAGTGGGAAGTTGTATGTCCCGTTTGTGACATACAAACTGGGACAGAGTCTGACTCGCTTGTTAACAGGTGAATTTCTCTCCATAGGAAAACTGGCAGAATAACAATGAGCCAATCTCATGTTTTCACATCACTTAAATACGCCATGCCAAAACTAGGCTAAACCTGCTTTGTATTATACCCCCCCCCCTTTAGCATTACTACTAAACAAAAGTCACTGGAAATGATAGAGGTGTCTAAACGCCATTATACTGCTATTCACCCCTAGATGTCAGCTATATTACCTGGTCCTCAGCGGAGCCCAGGGCGAGAGCCACCTCCGCCAGCTGCATGCTGAGCTCGGACGGCAGGCCCGCCTGCAGCTCCTGGTACTTGGAGTGCTGCATCTCCGTCATGCGCTCCACGCTCTGGCGCCTGCTGATGACCTCGCCGTGCGCCGTCTGCAAAGGGCACGACGGGAAAACGGAAAACCCACCTTATGTCTTTTTAGTGGTGGAGAGGCAATGGTGACGCGTTTCATTGCTTGACGTGGGCAGTTCTAACATGGTGTGTGTGTGTGTGTGTGTGTGTGTGTGTGTCGTAGCCCACCTCCAGCTCCTGCAGCAGGGACTCCAGGTCTGCAGTGGGACTCAGCAGGAGCCCGCGTGTGTCCTGGATCCACCCTTTGACCAGGCCCAGCTCCTTCTCCACCTCCTCTCTCTCCCGCAGCTCCTGCTGCACCTGAGCCCTGCTGGCGCGCACCTGAGCCACCAGGCTGAAGGAGAGTGACGGGTGATTACCACCGTGTTTGTGTCACAATAACAGAGATGATATTTTCTTAACCTACACTTATCTTTCCTCAGATTACCTCTCATACTGTCCCTGCATGCGCCTGATCTCCTGCAGATACTGCGTCTCCTCCCGTCTATTCTCTGTCTTCTCCTCCTCCTCCTCCTCCACGTCCCGCTGCTGCTCTCCTCTCAGGCTGATGGTGTGCTGTCCCAGCAGAGCCAGGGCGGACTGCTCCCTCTCCACCTCCAGGATGAAGGAGTCGTGGTACTCCAGCAGGCTCTGCAGCGCCGCCCTGGTGGCGGCTTTCTCCACGGTGCTGTCTGGGACTCGGCCATGGAGGTCGACGGACACAGAGCGCACCTTGTCCATCTGAGGGGCAAATAAGGTCCCGTATTCAGTGTAGGCACATTTTTTTTATGGAATAACACCACTTTGGAAGAATTTGGCGGCCACTCTGGTCACGAGATGCAACAGCACTCGGTAGGTTTTAGAAAGGGGTTGTTGTTCTGTTTTGACTTTCAGCAAACCTTTTCTATTTGTCTCCATATGTCCATAGTAACTCTATTCCTGATATAAACCGCTTTGCACCAGTATATGTCCCATAACTGTACTGTACTGGATCAATATGGAAATTCATAATTTCCAAAATAGCATGTTCCTGTATTATTTACTTCACCAATTTCCGTTTTAAACTTGTTGTAAGTCTAATCGGTACTCCCTGTCAAGTCAATGAGTCATGAGATTGCAGAGAGTGACATAATGTCTACTTGTCCAGTTGAACAATGAGGCTATAGAGGACCGCTGGCCAACAGGAACATGCCACATAAAGGGAAGTGAGCCTTTCCTGCAGCGTGATCTCACTCTTTTTAAGGAATAGTGCATTCTGGGAATTCTGGTGAGTTGGAGTTTGGTGCGTTGCAGACCAGCAGAGGGTCAGAAGGCGGGAAAGCGCTTGACAAGGCAGCGCTTTGGCGGAAGAATACCACTGGCCCTACGCCTAGACTTACATCACATTACACCCACAATGGTGTTCAGCTGTTGCCTGGTTTGACCTAAATCTAAAAAAGCAAGCTCCATTTCACAGACTATTATAGGTTACATCCATGTACATATGCATTGGCACGCTCACACAGTGTCTTACACATACAAACACACAGCTGAGGCCATGTTGAGGCCAAATAATCCTGTCCATTCCTCCTTACCTTCTCAGTGAAGTTCCTCCACTCTCGGGCTGTATCCTCCAGAGATTTCTCCTGGGCTCGCGCCACGCTGCGAAGCCTGGACACGCGTTGCCATAGCGACGACACCGAGTGGCTGGTGACAGCCTTGCTGGACCCAGAGTCGAGCTGCTCCAACTGCGCGGCCCTCTCTCTGAGAGCAGCTAGAGGCTGCTCCAACGCATCGACCCCGCTTCCCAGAGACTAAGCGAAGAGCGGGATGAGAGACAAATGAGGCGTTAACACATAGGCACGTACAGTAATAGCACAGTGGCTCCCCACAAGCTTTTTCGGGGGGGCAAGAGATTAAGATTACACTAATTTGTTATCTTTAATAAAACGTTCATACATAATATGTTCCATGTTTTCATTGGTTTTAGGTGCTGTTTTTATGCTATTATGTTTGCATGCTATTAATATAAATGTACCATGCGTGCAAGCATAAGAGGAGTCGTGAGTTATTCAAGAACCATGGGTCTATGGATAAAAAAAAATAAGTTGGTGCCCTATAAACGCAGTTACATATGTTTCGCAGTTACATATGAGCATCCGGCATTGCTTTAGCGCCTATGCATATTTCAACATAAAGCTCCGAATCGCTTACCTTGTATCTCTGACATTTATCCTCTGCTTCCTGGGCACTGGCTGCTTTAGCGGTGGTGAACATGGTCATCTTGCTTTCTGCTACATTAAGCTGCCCAATTAGTGCCTCCCGCTCATGTTGGAAGGAACTCCATAGAGAAGCACAGCTGAGGACATTGGACACACATCACAGAATCACCAAGGATGTAACACATGCAGTTAAATAACCCTCATGCCCATCACACTACACACAAGTACACACACACACGTAAACATTAGACCTCTATAGTTGTTCAGTAACACACACCTCTGGAGAACCCCTTGGTGAGCATCCATTTGCTGTTTGATGTCTGCTTTCCTCAGATGTATCGCTTCAACGTTTTCTCTCAGTTTCCTCATCACTCCAGCCTGAACTAAATGTTCCAGCAGAAGAACCAGGGCTCTCAGCTCGTCCAACCCAGCCGCGAAGGCCTGCTCCTGGGCTATGATTTCCTCCAGGTCCCTGGCAGCCTCTGCCTGGCTCTCCAGCTCCACTCCCAGATTTGATCTCTGGAGGAAAGCCCCAGCACTGTCGAGCCATTTCTGCGTGGACTGATGGGAGAAGTGGTACCTTTCCACTAAGGACAAGGCTTGGTCCACAGCCAGCTAAGAAATACAAATAAATGTTATTATTTTTTACATATGAAGGACGTAAAGCCAGAATTTGACATGTACTGTATTACAATACCACTCCAGCATTTTTTACAGTACATCAATAAATCAATCTGGCTACGTGAGAGTCAACCTTATCAAAGTGGGGATATTCTATTCCCAAAAGGTTAAAGGTCAAAACCACAGGAGAACCCACATTTTTCAGAAATGGTTTTTAATCACATTAAATCACCACATCTTCTTAGCATTTATTTAAACTTTATTGCTCCTCTGGAATGATCTGCCAAATGTTGTGGGCTGGCTCCCCTTAGCTAATAATTAATATTTATACAATGGGCTTACAGGGAATTGGAGGAATATTTCACAAGTTCACCTCATGAATTATAGATCAGATTTGAGAAAAGTGGAGGTTTTAAACTTCCTCATTAAATTTCATAGTTTGCATAGTTGATAGTTTCATTGTACCGTATGTACCCACCTGTTTACCGCTAACTGCTTGTTGTACTTCAGCGCCCAGCTGATGCAACTGCTGTAGGGTTTCCTCTATGCTGGCAGGAAGGGTTTCCTGTCTACTGTCAAATCTCTGCCTCTCTCTACTACTCAAGACACCTGCTAACCCCAATATGAATTGTAATTCCTCCTCAACAATTCTCAGTCTTCTCACTTCCTCTTGTAACCTCTCGACTTTGACCTCCGACAGGGTCAAAGGCTCCTGATATTTGGCTTTCGTATTCTTCATCCACTCTAACAATCTCTCAATCTCTCGTGTGGCATCTTCATTCTCTCTGATATGCTTTTCGCTTTCTGTGATGCAGGTCTTCACTTCGAGCTGTAAATCCTTAAGTGCTTCCTGCTGTGAGGTCATTTCCTGGATGGAAGAGGGGTCAAAGTTCAGTCCAAGGCCTCTAGTTTGTTGATTGCAGTCTTCTCCCTGAGACCTTACGCTCTCAAGGTGTTCAAGTAGAGAAAAAAGACCAGTTACTCGGTCCATGACACACAGGCCAGTCTCTGATTTAAAACAGACCAGCTTCTCTTTTACCATATTCATTTCTGACTCTATCGTTATAGATATTGTGTTGTGTTCAATGACAGTTTTCAAAGAATCATCCAAGTGTTTCATTTTCTGACCGGTTGCCCTTTTTAGGGCGTCATGGAGCTTGACCAAGTGCTGTATCCCCTCAGCTCGGCATTGCTGTCCTCTACAAAGAAACCCTTCACTTTTCCCCATTAGTTCTTCTACGGCAGGGCTAAGGTGGGATAAGCTTCCAACCAGATTTCTGTAGTCATTTTTAAGACGAACGACGTCCTCTTCGTTCACACCGAAGGTCTGGTTCTCCAGGTTGGCGTGCTGCTCCTGAAGCTCCAGCAGTGCATTGCGAGTGATATCAAAGAATGTGCCGAACTCTTTTCGCTCCAGGATTACTTGCTGGAGTCTGTCTCTCTTCTCTTTGGCTAGGGCTAGGATGTTATTGTATTGCTGGGGCAGAGCGTTGAGCCTCTCGTCCAGGTAGCAGTGATCAACCTCATTCAGAGTAGGCAGTATTTCTTGGCCTATTCTTTGGACAATGAGGAGCAGGTTCTCGTACTCCGTAGCTTGTTCCAGAACCTTCTGGAAGTTGGACAGTTGGGTTTGTAATTCTGAGCCATTGTCAGTGTCTGTTAAGTTTATTTCGGGGAAGGTAATGGCCTCTGCCTGTCTTAACCACAGGCAAGTCTTGTCCAAGTCTACCTGGAAATATTTTCTGGAGGTCAAGGCCTTGTTCAGGTCTGTCAGTCGCTGGGTGGTCTTATGGAAGGCCACCTCAAACACCGCCTGTAGCTCTTCCAGTCTAGCCAGGGTCTCTGCTCTCTCCTTGTCACTGGCATCTCTCTCCAGCTCTCGACCTTGTGCCCACAGAGAGATAAGCTCCCCCTGGTATGCCCGTAATCCGCTCTGGATACCCCGACATGCAGCGACCTGCTTCGTCAGGTCTTCAGGGAGAAGCGCTATGTGGTCATCAAGGAAAGCCTTCCTCTCTTGCTGCTGGACCCAGGACAGCGCCCTCCCCAGGCCATGGAGGAACTGTGTCCTCTCTGTAAAGGCCTACAGAAGAATAGAAAAATATCAGTATTAATGAAAGACAGGACTGGACAAAAGACACACGTCAAGGTTATTTTGACAAACATCAGTGTTAGATACCGCGCATTTCTTTTAGTTTTTTATGCCAGTCACATATTTTGGCATAATTTTTAAAACTATAAATGTGTGTGTATGGAAAGCTAAATGGGACTATACATTTTTTAATAACAACTGCATAAATGTGATCAGTAACTGTCAGAAGATTTTATAATTTGTTTCACCAATTAATTCAACACAAAACCTATTACAGTATGTCTAAAAATTACAAAGTTCCTAGCTGGCAACAGAGAAGTGCAGTTGCCTACCTTACTGAGGTACTTCCTCCTTTGGGTCACGCGTGCCCCCAGAGTCTCCACCTCTGTCTGGGCTTGTTCCACCAGCTCCTGCAGGCATTTCTTCTCACTTAACCCCAGCCTGGAGGCCACGGCCTGGGCCTCGCTCACCGCCTGGCCCAGCAGCTGCTGGCGAGCCTCCAGCTCCACGCACACGCTCAGGTGGTCGAATAGGAAGCTCTGGGCCAGATCCGGGGGAGGGCTGGTTTTGAGGGCGGAGGTGAGGGCGGGCCGCTGCCCCTCCGCCCACTGCCGGGCGTCCCTCAGCTGGGTCTCCACCCGTGTCAGGTCCTCCATGGTCTGAGCCGAGTCGTGGATCTTCTGCTGGATCAGGCCTTCCAGCTGGGCCCACCGCTGCTCCAGGTGGCCAACCTGAGGAAGTGCAGACGAATGTTGGGGAAATTAGGAATACAGAGAAACTAATTTGCAGTGATATATAACCACAAAATAGGAATCAGTTGTTTAGCATCATATTTTGGGCCTCAAATGTATTATCAACAGAGAATTTTAGTCAACTTTAATCTGAGCTAATCACAACTAGTCCAACTAATAACAACATTTTCATGCAATGGAACATAATAACAACTATCTAATTGCGTTCTCAATACAATCATGTCTAGGTGTTGTTTGACAGTTCAGGGCAGTAAATCCACACCTGTTGCTTGACCAGCTCCTTGTCCAGCAGGCTGAGTCGGGCCAGAACAGCATGTTTCTGGTCCCTCAGCTCCTCTAGTGTTCCTCTCTGCTCGTCCAGGTCGCTGCACAGCTTCCTCAAGGCCTCCAGGTGCTCACTGGTGCTCTCTGTGTCAGCCCTGGTTCATCGTGGTTAAACACAGTCCCATTAGAAGATCCCAAATCACAGTGTATTAAACTGCAAGAGCACCTACACACAGGGTGCGATTTGCCTCTGGTCTATATATCCCTGCCTCTGCTGAATAATTTTTTATCCCCGATGGGGACAACATGTATCTCAACATAGCGAAGGTTCGCTATGTTTTTTTGCTTCAAGGTCAATTTTCCAAACTTTCGCCCAGCCATTAAATGGGTTGAACTAATCATAATGAACCATTGATGTCACGTGACATCAATGATGTCACGTGACATCATTGGCAACATCAAAGGCAACAGAATTAATAAAAACATGGGAAAGCAAACCTCGCTGAAAGTGCCTATGCATGAATATAGTTTAACATTTAACTGTTTTATTAATGTTAATGCGATTGCGTGAGTATTACAAGGCATGATACTAGCCCACATAGCAATCTTCAAGACATATTTGAACTGGGTAACTGTCATCCTGAAATACTGCCTGAGTTTTCTGCCGCTCCTCAACAAAAATGGTGGCACTCCCATGGAGATTTATTTCGTTAATAGTAGAAAGATTATTATATATTAATTTAGTTAGTCCGTCAGTCTACCCATGTCTTGTCCTTTTCATCACCGCCGTGAAATTTCTGTGGGGTTATATTTTAAGATTCGAAATGTCGCTTCGCGGCAGAAGATTTGTGTAGGCATAGTAGCCACAGGTAAGCCAGTGTTTTTTTTTATTCTAGCCACTCTCGTAATGAGGGTTATGAAATGTTGGATTATTGTGTTATTTCCTCTTTTATGCATAGATAGCCATTCATCTGACTGGCTCACTGATATGCCTGTGGTATTCGGACACTGCTTCATAGTCTACTGTGCTGTCCATAGGCCCACTGTGGTTCGTGATTTATTTTCATGAAAAAAAAGTTTCAAAAACATCCCGATCTCTCTGATTTTCTCACAAATCGCACCCTGCCCACACATAGGGATAATATGTTTAATAGTACATATATAACATATATTTGCCGCTTCTTTCCATATAGGCAGGTGTTTTGAGTTAATGTGGCTCATTAGACCTCTTCTTGAGTGTAGGCGTGTGCGCTGGACTGACAGCTCTCTGATTCTCATTTGTCAGTTGTGTTGCACCTGTAAGGGCGGGACAACTGACACCTTCTATATGATTGGTTCTTTTGTGGATAGGCAGTTTGTGACCGCAAAATTTGCAGCATTAGCTCCGCCCAACCACAAAGTGGGGCTAATCAGCCAAAATAACTCAAATCACCTGTGTGGGTGTAGAATGACTGTAATGAGCAGGACCTGTAGGTCCATCATGGCCTATGAACATATCTCCACACCTGGCCAGGTAGTCCCACTCCCTGGACACTTGATGGAAGAGCTCCTCTACAGCTGCGACACTCTCCTGATACTCCCCACTCCTCTGCATGTCCTCCCCCCGCTGGGTCTCCAGTTCCTCAGCCCTCTGGCCCAGCTCCTTCCAGCTTCTCCTCAGACAGCCTACCTCCTTAAGGACAGGGCAGTCCTGGCCTTCTGTAAGCCCAGCGATGGCGTCACTCAGGTGGGCTACCTCGGACTGCCTGTCCCTGATCTGCTGGAGGAACTCCTGTGGGAATCGAAAGCAGAGCGGCAGCACACTTAATTGCAAACTGCATTAAATTATATTAAATAACTGATCACTTCAGCACAATAAGTGACCATGCAAAACATTCATACACAAACAATTTTACCAAAACTAGTTCACATATATATATATATATATATATATATATATATATACACACACACATACATACTGTACCACTGAATACACTTTTATTGGATTGGAAACAATAAAGTTTTTGTAATGGTTGTTTCAACCACAAGGGTAATTCCAGAAACAAATCAAGGAATATCGTTTTAATTATCAAACAAATACATAACCAAATAAATAAATGACCAAATAATATTTTTTATTTTTTTTAAAACATTAATCAAGTGCATAAAGCCCGTACACACAGACCTGTGCCTTGTCCAGCTGGTTCTGAGCGATCTTGGGCTCCAGTTCTGCAGGTCTCCTGGCCAGGTTCTGGAGCTGCTGCTCGGTTTCTCTCAGCTGGACCTCCAGATCAGCCTTCTGCCCCTCCAGCTCCCCCCAGCTGTCAGCCACCTCCTCACAGAGCAGCATACGATCCTCAACCTATGGTGGAGACACAGAAAGACAAGGGACCCAAATTTAATGATCCAAGCACACGGTCTAAATCTTTCAAATTCAAATCTTTTTTTTTAAACTTTTTTTCCATGTTTGTGCGCTGCTGTGTAACAAGAGAGTAAGCGTGTGCCTATGTAGGCAGGTGCCTTATTTTGATAATGTGCCTATAAAATAACTGAAATACTGCGCCATTGACTTTAGACCAGGCTTTTGTTGGTCAATCGCACAACCGCTTTCTGCTGCCTCAAGATAGCAATACACCAACAATATGCCTTACCACACCTCATTTTAAGGCCAACATGGGCACTCGAATGGGCGCAAGTGCATTTGCTATTTAAACAATGTGGGCGCTGGACGGGAAAATTACAGTTGTGTCGGTTTGAAAAGACACTTCACTTCACTAAAAAACGTGAAATAAAGTGGTGTACACAGCTTTTTTCTTTAAATGAAATCCAGCATCCATTTGTTCCATATACTGATCTCTAAATGGTCTACAGTTTTATAATGCATCTGACTTAATATTGCAGTATTGATCCCATAAGTGAGTTCAGAATTTAGTTTGAAATATAATTGCCAAAAATAAAAAATGACAGCGTTTGCTCCCCCCACTGATTTATCATGCAGTTTTTCCTTTATATTAAACCTAATGTAAAAAAGCAGTGAAGACCATATGCCCACAGCTTGATTAGGTTAGTTTCCCAGCCTGCGGTAACTAGGTTATCTGACTGACCTGTAGTTTGACCTGCTGGATCTCTGCGGCGGTCTCTCTGACCGGCGGCTCTGACAAGTCACAGGTTGAACACACCAGCTGGAGGTAGGTGCTAGCCTGCTCCTGGAGAGCCCGCTCATGCTTCACCTGCCAACAACACAACGCATGTTGTACTGTATGTTAGGTCCAGTGAACCCAATACAGGTTAAAGGTTACGACCCATTCCACCCATTTACAGCTGTGCCACTATCACTTTACCTGGTAACAAAAAACACATGACAGGAATCCCTGGCAACTCATCATGTTTATTTTTTATGTATTTATTCGAGCCGGGTTAAAATTGACATTTTATAGACAAATTGTGTTATCAAAGAGCTATAAAATATTGTTCTCACGCCAAAGATATGTGTAAATGTGTCCAAAAGTCAATGAAATGCAGTCACCTGCATGAGCGCCTCCTCCAGGCTAACAGGGGTGCGTGCAGGGGGCTCTGGTTCGTCTGAGACTGAGGCCAGCCAGTTCTGACACTGCTGCAGAGCATCCTGCAGACTCACGTGTCTCTGTAGCTCCCGGTCCAGACTCTGGTAAACCTGCAAAGACCACAGAAGCAGAGACAAAAACACAGAGAAACGTTTCATCATTTGAATGAAATTACATTTACTGAAATTACATTTACTAAAACCCATTTACTAAAACCAACAGAACCATTTAAAAACAGATCATGAACACGCAATAACACAATAATACAAGAAGAAAAAACACAATGGGAGAGTAGCAGTGCTTTGAAGTTTGAGCCCCAAAATACATAAATTCAAACGATTAGCATTAAACAATTAGCTTAATTTATTTTTTTAAATAAATAAATCCTCCCTTGATGTCAATTCAACTATGAAACCCTGATAAGTAAACTGTTATGCGGCGTTGTATTTAACAGGTGTTGAATGTGGAGCCGTCCGTGCCCTCTGGGGGAGAGCACAACAGAAGGCTCTGATTGACGGTGTTAATATGAGAGCCCCCGAGAGGGGGGGGAAGGGGGGCTCGCTCACTGACAGACACGGGCTGGCACACCGCCCGGGCGGAGCTGGCAGAGGGTGGTAGGTTGGCTAGGGTGGGCGACGGGGGAAGGCGGGATATTAGAGCCGGGCCGGGCTGGGCCTACGCTGGCAGCCACTGCCAAGACTAGAGGCTCAGTTGTAAAACTGGCAGCAGCGTGTTGATAGAGTGCGGCTGGGACACAAAAAACGCTGCCAGACTGCCAAAATGACAGAGCGGGGCTAGATTAGAGGCCGTGCCAGATCTACTGAACAGCGGAGTGTGACCATTTTTGGCTAAAGCATAAAAAAAATAAAAAAAATAAAAACATTGACAAGCGGGGAGGTTTGAAGATTAATATGGGGAGATTGAGAGAGCAATATTGGCTGGTGGAGTCTGTCTGCGCATGGCTGCTGCTGTGCTCCGCTTTGGCAGCCGTAATTGGTTGTGCCCTCTACACTGACAGAGGCGGGCCGTCTTGAGAGAAGGACTCAAGTGTCAGAATGGGTTAGGGTTAGGTGGATGCCCAGGCATTGAGAATATCTACGGCATGGATGTGTGTGTTTGTGTGTGTGTGTGTGTGAGTGTGTGTGTGTTATTCTTCCACTGAGCACACATCCGTGATTCTCTCCTCGTCCCCCGGCCGTCTCTACTCACTCTCTGTGCCGTGCTACAGATGGCGGAGTAGCTGTCTCGGGTGCCTTGCTGGTGGGCCTGGACCTGCTGTCTCAGCCGGTTCTGCGCACGCTCGCCGCAGCCTCGCACCAGCTCGTCGCCCCGCTCCCTCAGGCCGGTGAGGCGGTCCTCGAAGCTGGCTATTTCCTCCATGATGGCCTGCGGAGGGCAAGGGGGCAGGCGGTTAGCTGGAGGGGCTTGGGGTGTGGCTTTGGAGGATATAAGCTGGTCTGGCGTCAAGGACGGACTGACCCCACACAGGGGGGGTCAGCGCTGCTTGGCAAATCTGAACGGTAGGACCCTGAAGGTCAAATCGCGTAGAGAAAGACAGCTAGAATCTGCCTGATGAATTATGATTTATTGGTCAAATACTAGTGTAAAGCCCATGAATTATATACGAAAACAATACAAGTACGTATCAGATGCCAGAGCCGTCTCGCGTCGAGCTCTGACCGGCACTAATGGCGGGATGTAATTATTCACCTTGTGTCTGGCCAGCTGCTGAGTGGCCGCCTCCAGGCCCCCGCCTGCCATGGGGTCAGGGGTCACCATCCTGCCGGACATCTGGAGCAGCCAGCGCTCCACTGCCTGCAGCTCCGTGTGGTAGCCTTCCTGTTCCTTCACCTGCCGCTCCAGAGCGCCCACGTGGAGCTGGGACAGAGAACCCACGCGCCGTGTTCACACACACACATACAAAATACACACACACACACACACACACACACACACGCACACACACAAGCAAACACGACTTCAGAATGAACAAAACAACGCTATTCTACCACAACACCATTCCAAACTAATTTTAATAAACTAATATAACCGACAAGCGACAACACAAACTAGTACAATTAGATATGTAAATAAAACTTTTTCAGGTAATTAGATAAACATTTCTACCGTACACATTATGTGTACGGTTAAAGCGCAGGTGTTCCTAATTAGTGCACACTACAGTAGACAGATCCTCAGAGGAGGGTTCTCACCATGGCGGTGGTGCAGAGCTCAGTGTAGTCGCTGTGGAGTCTGTTCATGATGTCTCTGATGGAGGGGTAGTGGACAGAGGCCAGGAGAGCTTCTCCCTTCTCCACCACAGACTTCACGGCTCCCTCGTGAGACTGAGCGGTCTGCAGTAGGGCCTGGGGCGCGATACGGGACACACAGGACAGACTCTTGTTTGCTGAACACTTGAACCCCTGCTAGTTGCTATGCAGTACCGTTTGGAATTATACCTGGCTATGTTTGGGCCCGATCTTTACATTAAAGCTATATTTTAACATTTTCATATGAATAAATCTTTTTAAGGTTACTCATCTATGATAGGGTACAATAATAATTAAGTTCTGTTAAAAAATAACAACTGTATAAATCACATTAGCTTTAAACAGCAGAGCCTATTTCATACCTCGGGGTATGAAAAAGACCAAGTTGGTATGATGTCCAATCAAGCTTATTTTTCTTTAACGAATTTAAGAATCAAAAGGCATTTTCTGTTCTTACCTTGTACTTGGCGAGCTGGGCCCTCCTCTGGTACAGCTCAGCCTTGGGTTCCACTGGGGCGCTCAGCAAAGCCCTGGTCTCCACCAGCCACTGGGCCTGGGCCTTGTAGCGATCTTGGAACTCCCTGGCCAGCAGCACCGCTCGTTCCAGAGAGCTGCGCTCCTGTCTCAGCCCGCCGGCCAGCTCCTCCAGCTGGGCTAGCCGGGCCTCCACCTCCCCTCCCAAGCCCTCAGCTCCATCCTCCTCCAGGAAGCCCGCCGCTCGCTCTGCTCGCTCTCTCAAAGACTTGAGGAGGCCGCGGCCTTGTTGGAGCTCAGCCTGGAGAGTCTGGACAGCAGAGAGAACAGACATATTAGCCCAGCCTGCATAGTTATTACTTTCTTATTCCTGAAACAAACAAACTCAAGGGCTAGTGCTACGTGCGCTATTGATTTATACTTCATTGCTGGTCTTTGATGGCTCCTGCTATTAATATGCTGGGGAAATGGCTAAGCTAGCATCAAAACTAAGTGTTCAGAGTGAGCAGCATTTATTATGAAAAAGGAATATTTTCAATGTTTATTTAGCACAGTTGTTCCATGGAATTATACAGCAGAGAACTCGCAAGTAAATGAGCAAATATCACTTTACTCTTAAAGCTAAGTGATGAATTTTGGTGACCCCAGACCGACTCCAAAGGAGACAAAAATAAGGCAGAAAATTAACTGAATTCTGAAAGACAATATTCCCAGGCGGAAAGAAACTACAATATAACACCTGTGGAAAATTATGAAATAGCTGTGTTTGACCTACAGGTTTAGAAAAATGTGTGTTCTGAATTTGAACTTCTGAATTCCGAGCACCGCTTTGTTCCTTCACCCCCCGAGCTGCCCCCGGCCACCTGCGGCCACCCTGGCTGTGCGTCTGGGAGACTTTGGCGTCATAAAGGAGGGCTTTGAACCCATCAGGTAGGCGGACACCTGCTCCATGCAGCCCCAGTGAGATGTAAAGTGTGTGCGGTCAGAGTGTGGAGACACCACAGTGAATCATATGAAAGGAGGGCCCAATTATAAAGGCCCTTAACAGGCGCTGGTAGCAGCAGGGGTTTCCAGGGCAACTAAAGCACGCATGAGCACACACACTTCCTTGCGGTGTACCATACAGACATACGCACAGACCAACACACACACACTCCGAGAGATGCCATCCAGCTTTCATCATCAGTGTATTATTGCATGAGGAGAAAGGCGCTGCACACATCAACAAAGCCCGCTCTCCCGCTAGTGCTGTTGATAATAACAAGATCTGTGTTTGTCCACACACGTCTAGGATCTGTGCACCATGCGAAGGTGCAGACATGCCCAATAATGTAAGACACTCGGGGTTCTCCCACAGGAATACGCTTGTTAATAAATGCAAGGGAGGGAAATTCATAGTGGTTGCTATTTATAGCACTGTCAATTATTGTGTACGCACTATATATTAAACGTTTGCATTTGTCTCAATAGAAACGAAAGCCCCTTGAAATAAATATATGTAGTCCTTTGAAAAACATCATTTTGAAATAAAAACCTATTTATTGATTAATTAAACTGTATTGACTCATTTATATATTTATTTATATATTACCTCATTTATTTAGTTCAGGATATATTTCATAGCAATATTTATTTGTTTCATAGTTATATTTATTTATACATTTATTTATTTATTTAATATTGACTTAAATGGCATTCCATAGTCCAGAACCGTTACTATTTCAAGAAGTGAGTAAATGTAATATTTTTTTTCAATTTTACAATAAATGACTAAACAACACAAAAAATTATTCAGTGGTTTTGACTCAAAACAACTTCAAGGGTTTGGTAATAATGCTTTAGCTTCAATAAATGTAAGCTCCAACAGAGAAGATAAACATTTTCCACTTTATTATAGCTCATCCACACCAGTAAACTATTACTACATTACTAACAAGATGTTATGAGGCATCTGAGCGTCAGAGGCCAAAATAACCAATTACTAGTACATACTATAGAGAATATTAGGTGGACTGTTTCACACATCCCATTAAGCCAGCATGCCGGGTGTTATTTCTCAAGTTTTATCATTAGCTGTGGGATTCATGCCTGGAGCTTCACTTCCAGTTACATTATGCTGTGATGTGGTAGGCAGACCAGAGAAAAATGACCTTGAGAGCAGTCCATTAGCTACTCCACGCTCTAAACACAGGGACTGCCCAATCACAGCAGCATAGGAGAGCATACATCATTCATCACCGATAGAGACCTTGTTTGTCAAGATCAGTCAAGTTTAATGTATGAGCCACAGCTAATCCACAGCTAATGTATTTTTAAAACAGGGTTTCCCTTCGATTTTTTTCGTGCCTCTGCCGGGCGTTTTTGGGGGGTTTGGTTTATCCTTGATTTGGTAGTGTCAGTTTCTTGTGCTTAAAATGTTTCTGTTTGTGTGAGGATTCTAAAAAAATAAACACACATATCAGTCTGGATATTCATATTATTTTTATTTCTAGTTTCAGTTAGCTATTCACTATTTACCTGCAGTGGATGAATGTCAGCGGTCCCACTCTTGCGCATTAAAAGCAGCTTCAGTTCAGATACCAGCCATCGACTTACAGTAGCCATTGACTACCAGCGCTAATGTGGAAGCATAATCGCCCCGGCTCACTGGGGCACCTTGTAACCCAGTGCTACGGGAGAGGGACTAAGTGGCGGGGCATTAGCCTGCCGTCTGCAGCGCTGGCGGGGTGACATGTGGTGACGGCATGTCTTGGTCCCCTAAGCAGAGATCAACCATCGATCCCAGCCATGGATTACGGCAAAGCCTCTGCCAGATGATAGGTACTGGGGATGGGTGTTTGTCTCTGTGTGTGTGTGTGTGTGTGTGTGTGTGTGTGTGTGTGTGCGTGTGCGTGTGCGTGTGTGTGTGTGAAGAAATTATATGTGTAATACCAAACGCCAAGGAAGAAGAATTTAAGAGAAATGCTCTGTTTTTTGGAAGTTTGTAGCACCTTATACTTTGTACCTTTTTTGATAGGAGTAGAGCGCTTCAGGAGGAGTGTGTGTGTGTGTGTGTGTGTATGTGTGTGTGTGTGTGTGTGATATGAAGCGGTAAGGGCACCGCATCAATTACAGCGTCTGTGCCAGCAGGCTCCTGACACCGGTGCTTCTTCATCCTCCGTCTCACCGCGGGAGGGTCTCTCCAGCTAGGAAGCTTCCTCTAAAACGCCGCCCGCTTTGTCTCCATAAAGAGTCGATCGATACATACGCGCCTGCCCCCTCCTCTTCACACTCAATATATGTGTGTGAGTGTGTAACAAAGTATCCTTTGTCACACACACACACACACACACAAACACATACAAAGGATACTATAACAACGCCTATCTAACACAAAGAAAAACTCTCATTTTAGCATGGCATGGGGGAGCATTTTTGTGTATCTAGAAAACCAGCTTTATGAGTACACTGATGCTTCGCTAGCTATCTACGCAGAATTTGCAGCCTAAGCTTAACTGCCCCAAAAATCTGTCCAGTTTTGATGTAACAAACGGCTACCTTATGTTGCCTGGCAGAGGTACAGCTTGTAAGAACGTTTCTGCTGGCGAGGATAATTGGACTGAAGGACTTTTTTCACTAAAAACGGCAGCCGTGCAAGCGGTGCATAACTCTAAAAGTCTGCACTTTTTAGGGTATGATGGATCTAAATCAAATCCTCAACTCTGTAATGCATCCAACAGTCCACAAAGGTACCTCTAATTTCTTTGTCTTTTTCTCCATGGCGACGCGGTCCAACGGTTCAGCGCTGTCAATCACCGCTCTGAAGTTCTTCTGAGTCGAGCTGAGCCAATCAGAAAATGACGCACAGAGGTTTTCCGCCTCCTCAATGCTCCTCAGCTCTTCCTGTAGTTGTTTGATGGTTTCCTAAAGGTCAAATGGATTAGAGGTCAGTTTGTGAGTCAGTAATGTACATAGGGCCAGATTTACTAAAGGTTTGCGTGAGTAAAAACGTGTCCAAACCTGATATCACCAGCAAATTAACACGTAAGCTGATCTACTAACGGTGTGCACGCAGAATGACGTCTTGCAAAAGTACAAGATAGCACCCGCTGTTCATTTAATACTTTTGCCTTAATGAATATGCAATTTGGGGCGTTTCGATTTCATTGTGCAAAGTAATGGGAGGGTAACATGCAAATACAGTGATTTACTTCACGCAATGTGATCTACCAAGGTGAAAAGCAATTTTATGTGATTGCAACAGCATCTGTATTTAATACGTTTGAAAGGAACGTGCAAAACCGCCAAGTGTTGCGCAGAGATGGCTGCTGTTATCGTTGCGAGAAGGAGACATAGGCATAATGAAAGAAGACGTAGAGAAAGGGTTTTTTCCATTCGTGTAAATATTTTTGGCATGACTGAGGAACATATAACGCGCACATTTCGCCTCTCCAGCCATGCCATTTCAGAGCTGTTGGCTGATTTGTTGGCAGTTACAAGAAGGAGTCACGCAATACCTGCAATGCCCAAAATTCCTGCAACTCTGCATTTCCTCGCGTCTGGGTCATTTCAGCATACTGTAGCTGATTCTGCTGGGTTTCCCAAAGCAGTTTTTCAGGTGTGCTGTCCCCTACTTAGTGCAATCTTACGCAGGATGGGCAGGTACATACGATTTCCGCATACTCGGGATGCACTGAATGTAACAAAGCATGGTTTTTACGCAGTGGCTGCTTTCCCTCCCGGCTCTCCATGGCGAAAACCATTAATACACGCAAAAACCTCATTTAAATACTCCCACCTCCATTGTGTTTGCACCTGTTGTCATTTACGCAATAATTCTTAGTTGATCACCCATAACAGGTACTACAATTGCACGTGCAATATTTTAGACTGCACGCGCAATTTAGTACTCTTTATTTGGGATGTTAGTAAATCGGGCCCATAGTGTAAAAGGCAAACAACCTTCTCTCACTGCCGCAATTTTGGGGTCTTTCTTAGATTCATTCTCGTAAGTGGCGTCCATTTAGCAAAAGAAATATCCACATACCGGTATTTGTCTTTGAACACATTTCGTGTCAGTAAAGTATATTGCTCTGGCCAACAGGGACGCAAAGACTTCCCTGAACAGCCATCATAACCGAAAATACACCCCACGCCCTCTCCTCCTTTTGAGCCGCTGAAAGTCAATAACTTCACCACGGGGTGGAGAGGAATTTTGTGTCTTTATCCACTTGACTTGAGGTTTTGAGTCAATAACACCGTGAGTGGGTTGCGTCTCACGTGGGTTCTGACACATTATTCACTCCCCTGGTAAATTCCCCTGGTGAGAGGCTCCAATTAGCTGATAGTGCTGAGCGCACACCTTTTCTAACCAGACAAGAGGCACCACCCTTGCGCCTCCAAGACAACACTGCTCCTGTTTCACACACGATAATTACATGCAACCGTGGAATGAGTGTGTGTGTGTGTGTGTACTTCTTTACACACACAGCCACACTCAAAGGTGTTACAGGAGGTGTAAAAATCAATTCTGTGCGGAGAAGCCTTACCACTCTTGGTGCCCGGGTGTGAGATTGCCTTCTGTAGTGTTTAATTACAGCCTAAACCCCAGACCAGCGGAGCCCCATTGATTTTCCTCTAGTCCCCCTCGCCCCTCAGAGGAGCTAACAAATAGAGAGGCCCGGTCTGAGTGTACAGTGCAACACAGGCTACGCGCTCCACACTGCTTCAATGGGGTGTTGTAGAAACATAGCTCTGTCTCACACCGGGGCACATTTCCCGGTGAGAGAGCCATGCCACGTGTGAGAAACCTGTAAGCTAGTAGCACTGTCTTAAATATTTTTGTTTTACACAACCAAAAAAAAGCTGTTATTCTATGTGGTGAGGCCTGTGGTTTACTTTATTACAGACCAGTATGGTTGCACCAATCAAGTAAATCTAATCTAATCCGCAAGAGAACAGATGATGATTACGAAATTGTTTGATTACGACACATTGTTTGAATAAAGTAAACAACATAGTTATTTATATAATTCCCTATATATGCGCTTTGTTAGTGTGCAAAGTATACAATGGCTGACTGTGACTCTTTCATGTATTCATGTTTTATGTCAGCACATCTGATATATAAGAATCAGTTACTGACCACATCAAACCTCCACACGGCTATCAAAATGATACAATGCGGCCAACTAATGCAGAACAAAATGCATGACAAAAATAGCATATTGTCAATATTTTTAGAGACCCCCCAAAAATATCACAAACCATGTTTTCATGGAAGCTCATTTCTTATTAAGAGGAGCCAAGCTACATAGAGTATTATATATTATTAAGCACACTATGGGCCCTAGTTTCCCGGTCAAGGTGCAAGTGGAGGCGCACGACGCAAGTCCACAGTGCAAGGCAAGCTAAGGTCTGGCTAATACTTTTTTGCTCATTTTGGGACAGCGGTAAGTGGGCAGCGCAGTTGTAAAAGGGTTGGATTAGAGTGAATAAATTGTCAGTAGGAGTGGTGGGGGTTACGGCCAATCAAATCAGCTCCTCTCATTCCCTTTAACAGCAGTGCACTCTCTGTGTCGGCAAACGCAATCGACGGTGAAAGAAATCCAGACCGGCAGAAAATCTTCCGTCAAAAATTATGTCCTTGTTCGGGAAGTGTATTATATTATAGTATTATTAAGGTTAAGGACAGTAGTCATTTGTTAAATTATTCCCAAAATAGATCACATAACATACACGAAAGTGGCATATGTGATTTTGGATAGGTATGTGCTTAGTGCATCTTCGCCTAAAGGCCAGAAACTACCACTACAATTAGATCATTTACCAGACGCTTTTATCCAAAGCGACTTACACAATTCCATGGTGCTATTACATGGAGCAGGTAGGGGTTAGGCATCTTTCTCAAGGATGCTTACAGGTAGTCCACCTTGGGGAATCGAACCCATGACCTTGCGGCTGGGAGTCCAACGCCTAGACCACTAGACTATCCTGCCCCCTCACTAGACTATCCTGCCCCCCACTACTACAAACTACCACTACCAGACCAGGCGGAGGCGCTAGTGCAATATTTGGTTATATTTGACACCAAACTAGCACTGCGCCACCTGATTTTGACTGACACACGGCACAAGCCATGTCATGGCGTGCCCGGAAATTGGCAAACGCGTCCAGGTGAGAGAAAAAACACCAATGAAATTGTCATTGCGTCTCATTACGCCTTGCACCGCCCAGAAACTAGAGGCCTATACATTATCAAATAAACGATTGGAAGGGCATTGAAACACTAGATACAGCATGTAGGTACAATCTAGCCTGTGATTGATAGAGAGGCCCCACCTGTGTGTAGAGCAGCAGGGCGTGGGAGCGGGTGGTCAGCTGGGTGGCTGTAGCACTGATGCGGCTGCTCAGGTGGGTTTCCTCCAGGACCTGCTGGGCCAGGAAGGAGAGCCCGTCCACTTCTCCCTGACGGGCCAGCACCACCTCGTGCCACCCCTGTACACCAGGAACAAGCAGAGGAACATAGCATGGTTACCCATAATTCAATTCAGTTACGATGACATTCTTTTAACAAAACAGTTGGTCACAAAGAGGCTGCGCTGAAAAAAAGAAACACAGACAGATAAAAGAGGTGGGAAAAACAATGACAATGAGCACATCATTAATGAGAAGACATAACCGCAGGAAACACAATAACACTATGCAAAGGATGAGGTGTAATGTTTGTATATGCACGTTTTTATTACAAACTGACTGAGGCTGCCTGATTTCTTGGCATTAGCAAGAAAATGTATTTCAAAAGCAGGGGAGGGGGGTATTTGGAGCAGGCTATATCTGCGGCTATTTTCTTCCAGGCGAGGAAATGACAAATGTCCTGCTGCGGAGGGAACTGTATGTGCAGGTTAAACGGAAGCAGGTAAATCAGTAATACATTGTGGTGCAAGGTCATGTAATACTTTGGAAATGTGAGCAAAGATTAACCCTTACGCAAACACCACATCAATTTCACATGTGAAGTTCATGTGTTGTGTTTGTATGTGAATGTTAAGGGAAACTAAGCCAAATGATTTTGCAGCGCTGTTTCTAGGTCAGTAAAAAAAGCACACATATGTAGTACATATTTGGTGGTAATATGGCTTCATGAATACCGCCTTGTAGTGAAATCCAAACAGGAATCTCAAAAAACAAAATATGTTACAGATAAACCTTGGTTAAACTGTAACAGTTTAACAAGACACTATTTTAGGCCAATAATGAGCATTACGGAGGGCATCCAGGACACAACTTGTCAACAACTTGTCAACTGTATTGCATTTAATGCCTTATTTAATGCCTGTTAAATTCATTCAAAATGACGCGAAAGATCCTGGAAATCCTGAAAAATAGAGAGAATAAAGAAAGCCCTGACAGAAGGAATAGCTGCTGCCAGTACATTTTTAGGCTGCGTTTCTTAAGAGCTGCCTCTGAAGCTTTACACCATTGACTGTCAAAGAGGAAGAATCGAGGCCTGATCTTTTATGGAACTGGATGTCTAAACGAAAGCACCACATGTAAGCAAATATTGAAGCTGATCTACTGACAAGGTACACTGAGGATTGCTCTCTAGTGTAAGAAGCACACACAGCTTTTGATTTTTTTGCGGGTTTAATGAATATGTGAGTGAGGAGGGTATGCAAAATACAGTAGATTAATTTGCACATCTAATGCAATTTACCACTGCTGGAAGTAAATGCAGACAAGGTAATTATGCATGCAATGTAACACATATGGAGATATGGTATTAACCAGACATTGATTAAAAGAAGGCAGCACTGATAAGAAAGATCGAGATACAAATAATGGGAGTTTTTCAACCATTTTAGTGGAACGCCTCTTCTCGCAACACATACACAATCTAATCTGTGAAATGTGGTAAAAAGCTGTAGTATACCACAAAAACAAACAAAAAATTATATTATATTATAATAATAATAATAATGAATAATAATTTAAATTTTTTTTTTTAATCAGGCACTTCTTCAGTATCTGTCTAACCTGGAGCTGCTTCAGTTGGCCGCGCTTAGTGGCGCTGTCTGACCTCCGATGGTTTCTGATGTTGACCTTCTTCTCCATCTCCTCCAGCCACTGGGCCAGCCGCAGGAACTTGTGGCCCATCTGCCGCAGCCTGGCCAGGGTGGACCTCAGATGGGTCTGGGTCTCCTCCAGGCGCTCCTGGTGGGAGCCCCACTCGCGCTGAGCTGTGTCCAGGGCTCGCTCCTCAATCTGGGGCACACCCCAGGCGACCACGCGCCCTCTACTGGTCAAGACCGACGAGAGCAAGGCCTGGCCCTCGGAACAGCGCTCCTGCAGGAGCTACGAGGGAAAATAATGAATAAACTAGAGATGCATTTTCCAGAAAATGCAAAGTGTGATTGCGTTGCAGCATTAGAAGATTGTGATTTTTCTTACTCTATGCAAGAAACATGGACGTGAATGCTTCAATCTACCAAAGAATGGGTTGACACTATTCCCCCCGTGGGATAGCATAACAGGCTAATCGTTCCTTGCAATAAGTTATCTTATCGGTATGTGTTGACTTGCATTGAACAAAGCTATCGACAGCTAACTTAGCTTGCAAGTGAGCTAATTTGCTTTTATCTTGAATCAGCACAAACAAAATATGTAGGCTTTTTGAATTTATTAATTAATTAATTTAAAAATTACAACAGATGACCATCCACAAGGTCGACTAATATGTTACAGTGGGTGCAGATGAGCCGTAATAGGTTTGAATGGCTACGTGCGAGCATTCGCGGCAGGCATATTGGATATTTTTGAATTGTGCCGGTCAGAAACCCAAAGGTGTAAAAAGTTATCTGAAATGATTACCCATTAATTTCAATGGGGAAAAAAGGGATTAAAAGACGAGAAAAACAGCTGGAGGGATTGCAAATATTTTAACACCGACACTACAAGGGATCAGGCCGGTCGTGTCAGAGTTGGAGCAGTGTCGATATGTCAAAAGCTCTAGGAGCAGAAGCGGCCCCAAAAAACGGTTGGAAGAAGAAGAAGAAGAAGGAAGAAGAATAAGTAGAGAAGACTTAAGATGAACAATACTGTGTTTGCGTCAGTGACGCAGTCATACTAATAATTAAATGACTCCTAAGTTAGCATTTTGTTATGAAAGGTCTATAAAAGGTCGTGGGCAAGACAGTTACAAAGTGGTCGAAATTTTAGGAACAGTTCTGTGAAATACATTAACCAGGTATGTTCTAGTAGCAATGTTCCGGTAGCAGTTATAACCTTCACTGGTTGGCGAAAGGGTTATTTGGTTATTTATTTGGTCTTGGGCTAGCTGTGGTAAGTTGTGTGCAACTCAACTGGAAGGCATGCCTTATATTTTATATATATTGAGCCAATCATTCATATTTTATTTTACCTGTAGCTGTTGCAGTGTGGTCTCCAGTGTATCCACGTTTCCTTCTGGATGAGACCAAGAGGCCAGGGTTGCCTGCTCCTGCTCAAGCCAGTCCTCAAACACATGTAACCCCCTCTGGTATTCCTGGTGGACCAGAACCAACTCCTTGGCCTTACTGACAGAAGCCTGACAAAGGAAAATGAGAAACCATTTTCAGCACTAGGAAGTGTGTGTGTGTGGGGGGGGGGGGGGTATGTTTATTCTTCAAAGGTATGACAGGTTATAAAAACTGAATAAGCTGCATGCAGGAACAACTCACAAACAGAAAAACCAACAACCTTACACTTATTCTCCACTGCGGTCAGGCATGCAATAGCTGCCAAATCGTTAATTTTACCACAAAAAAAGATGGCAATTGTATAAGGGAAGATCGGGGTCTGCACTGCTACTGAAACAGCGCAGTGGGCTCTGAAAACTCCATTTTAAATGTACTCATGTATTATTGGATCAGCCACAGGTTATAAAGCTACAGCGAGTGTGTAGCATGGAGGTCCAGTACCTTGGCCTTGTCCTTGAGGCTGCTGTATCTGAGCTGCAGCTGCTGAACCTCCTGCTGGGTGGTGTAGTGCTCTGCCATGTTGGATCCTTTGGTGGCGATGGTCTCCAGGGGACTGCTGTGACTCAGCACGTCCTCATAGAGCAGCTATAGTGGAATAGGAGCACCGATAACCACCCACACAAACTGTTTACTGAGCTGTATTCAATTGAAATAAGGGTGAAGATGTCGATCATGGCTAATATGTCTGTCATGATAGCAATTGGAGTTTCCTCATAGACTGCCTTTTGGTTCATTTAATTACAGTTTAAAGGTACACTCATCTATTGTGTTTCAGCAGAAAAGCAACTGTCCAAATGCCTATAAGGGGAGGGGTAGCTGTAGGGGGAGGAGCAGAGAGGAGTGTGAGCCACCCAGTACTCAGCTGGGGCAAGCGCTTTATAGTATACGTTTGCAACGCTGGGTTAATTCCGAGGAGACACAAAATGAGGAGTGGCCCTTTAAGCATCCAAAGGATAATCTGATGGCAGTACCTTGGTTTTCCCCAGGTTAGCAGTCTTGTCTCTCATCTCAGAGTACTGCTTGTCGGAAGAGCCCAGCGTCTCCTCCACGCGGTCCATCCACAGCAGAAACTGGCCCACGTCCTCCTGATAGCTGGTCCACTGGGACAGGGAGCCCTCTAGCTGACTGTTAACACGAGCGAGGTGAAAGGTTGACATGAGCACACAATACGCACGGGTGCTCACATATAGAAACGACTGACACATGAACATCTACGCTTGGAAAACGTTACGCAAGGATTTCCTTCATCTGAACAAGGACAAAACCGAGATGATTCTCTTCTGTGCCAAAGAAGAAAGGCTAAAAGTTAGCTCACACCTTGACTCCCTGTCTTTTAAAACCAAAACCAGAAATCTCTGCGTTATCGGCAGATCTAGATTTCAACAGCAGCATTAGTAGCAAAATCAGCTATCCTTAAAAAAAATAGAAATACCCATATCCAAACGAGACTTAGAAAAACTTGTTAATGCCTTTAATAGAATAGGTATTAGTAGGTTAGACTATTATAATGGTCTATTTTCAGGTCTCTCTAAAAAAGGAGTCTTTTTATGCACTCATTTTAAAATTCTGTTTTAGTGTATAACATGTTTTTATGTGAAGCTCATTGAGTTTGCCTTGTGTATGAAATGTGCTCTATAAATAAGTGCCTTGCTTTGCCTTACACACCAGCAACAAGACAATCATTAAACCTCCATGGGGAGTTCATTCCACCGATTTAAAAAAAAACTTAAAAAAAGTAAGTAATCGTACGTAATTGAAGAACAAGTCTAGCTAAACTTTTAAGGAGAGAGACAGTGACAGCGAGGATGGCTGCAACAGTCCTGCAACAGGCAGGTCAAAATGTAACGTTCATAAATTCCGGGCCAAATTGCTAACAACAAAATATAACATCTTAACAAAGCATCTGCAGTTGTTGCAGGCTTGTTGAAGGGTAGTAGGACAGCAGTACTGAATGAAATCTTCTGATGAAATGAGCTTAAAACTAAAAAAGTGTCTGTACTGGCAACCTCTCATTTAAATTATTAAACCTTTTGGAATCGATCAGCTAAAACTGGACTGGTTGCTTTATCAAACACACAATTGAGTCATCGCGTCGACCTTTTACACTGGATCGATGCGGAGAGCAAGGAATCCCAGGAGTCCTTGAGATCTTGGATCTGTTTTCGAACTACCGGGACCCCCTCCACCGAGGTGTTCCTCTGGACCGCTTCTCCCCGCGTCAGTAACATCTTTAGCTGGATCTCCCGCTCCTGACGGGCTGCCAGCAGAGCCTGCAGGCAGCGGAGGAGGTGCAGGGTGAGCAATAGAGCGACAATTTGATGTAACCTGAACAAAACGGCACTCGTTTCCAGTATGTCTCAGTTCACGTTCAGTAAGTATGCTGCAATGTACTTTTCCCATTTGTGTGTCGCTGTATTGAAAATACTGTACCTCATGAGTAATCATATATTCTAATCCAAGCTACAGCTTAGTATGACAATCAGAATTTGTCCAATTGTAATTTAATTTAATTGCATACGTATATAATAATTGTATTTCTACGCCGCACCCAAATGAGATGGAGCTGCTCTCTCCCTACTGTACCTCCAGCTGAATCATGCTGTTCTCCAACACACTCTTGTCAGCGGTGGGGGAAAGGCAGGTGTTGAGGACACACTGGGCTTCACACACCCAGTCCTGGAGCTCCTTTAGGCCCTGGGAGAAGAGACGGTGCTCCCCTACAATGCGCTCAATCCTGGAGGCCTTGTCCTTGAAAAGGGGCAAAGCACAGCACATTGAAAACAAAACTAAAGGCCTTGTTTGGTTTGGAGAAACAAGTTAGCATTGTGTTCCACTCTTCCTAATTAAGAACCTCTAAATCAATTTCCTGTGAGAAAATACATCAAACATGTCTACAGTTATGTTTTCACAACTTCTCTGGGAGTCACCTACACATTTCCCGCTTCCACTTTGAAAAGAAAAAAAATGGATTCTTTCCAGACTTTGCTCATACATCTTTTCCATTGAAATGAGACTCTGATGGAGCTACGATAGCAAGCCACAAGTGGCAATTCCAAGGGATGACACCCCCCTGTTTCTATGTCTGGCAGGGAAGAAGATCTAAAAATAGCACTTCAGTAAATAAGTCTCATTCATCATCATGGAGACACCCTCCTTGTCTTCAGATGAGCGGGCGCTACTTGTGTGGTCAGCTTAATGGTTCGTTCTACACCAAATCAAATTAATCACAAGAGCAATCTGGAAGGGCCTCGAAAAGGTTAACGCTCAGCCAGTGACACATTTCATCTCTGACATTTCAGAGCTGCCTCCATGAGGAAAGGTAGGCACCCCAGCTTTAGCATTTCTCATACTGAAATGCAATGTTCTTTTACTATGCACAAGAATGGTGTATATCCCATTAGCTGCCTAGCAGCTAATGTTTTTGGCTGAGTCAGGCCTGGCAGACTGGGATTTATGTGATAACCTAGAATAAACTTGTGGTAAATTGCGCATGACACAGCAAAACACAGCTAAAGCCATAGAGGAACAGGAAGCCCTTTGAAGGACTCCACCTGCAACATGCTTCAAGCAAGGCACAGGTTTAACCAAGCAGGGGTACTGCCGAGGGGGGGGGTTACATGTTGATCCCAGGGTTACCTTTGTTAGGTTGCTGAGGGCGAGGAACTGTGCCGATAGCTGGGAGACACGGTGGACGAAGCCCTTGCCGGCGGCCTGACCCTCCCAGAGGCGATGAGCCCTCTCCCTCAGCCCGCCCAGCTCCGCCTCCCAACCGGACATCTCCTCCAGTACAGACTGGCCCAGCGTGGAAGAGGTGTAATGATGCAAGAACGTTGGGAGAGTTTACGGATAAAGGGAACAGGAGTGAAATTCATTAATACTGTCGGACAGAGAGAACGGTAGAATGGCAGAAACGAGGCCGTACAGGGTTGGGAGGACAAGTCACAAGGACAGACACAGAGCAACGACAGCACATTAAAATACAGGGATATAACAGAGGGAGTCATATTTGAAAACAACCGTGTTTCTGCGGATGTTCCTTCTCAGCGGGAGTACGGTTAGCCAGGTAGACGGCACAGAACAATACTGAAACAGGCCTGATCAGATGTTGCACAGACTGGGGGGGGTGTATGTGAAAAGGTAAAGAGGGTTTTGCCGACACAGGTTCAGACACGGAAGCCTGTATCGCATTGTATCGTGCAGTAGGTGCATGGGGAGGAAGTGTAATTGCTTGCGGGGCCAGACAAAAACCGACGCCGAGAAGCGCCGCAGCAGGCGACAAAGTAAATACAAAAATAGCAACACTGATAAGAGCCGGGCATTGAGATGGGCTTGATATATATTTTTTCCCTGCTTTTGGCAGGTTTATCTTTTTACCACTCCGAGCCTCTCTTCCTTTTGTCTCCCTGCCAGACATGGTGGAGCGTGTTATCACATCGAGGAAAGGGCTTTTTAGTTGCCTCTGACAGAAGTAGAATTAATTAGATTTTCCTCTGGACTTCTCCTTTGACTATTGTGTCAAGACGCAGGGTCTATTTTGATCCAGCGGTGCTTGACAAATGTAATTAGGCCCTCCTCTGTTCCGCGCTGATGTTAAGATTGCGCTTTCAGCAATGGGTCTCTTATGAGGCGCTGCGTCTCCTTGGCAACTTCACATTATTTTCATATTACAGTAAACAGACTGGGTTTTCTCCTGTCATGTTCCCATAGAAGGGGAGTGAGCGAAGTTCAATAATACTTGCTGAGACGAGCAATACCGCAAGAATAAAAAATAAAAAAAACAACCCACTCAGCATACCACAAATCAATTTAGCACAGACATGGAACATGCATTGTGAAATCCCCCAAGGCTTTACAAAGCGAGCTTCATTGGGTGGTCATAAAACACTGGAAAGTCTATGAAGGAACCCTGCAGAAAAACCGCCATAATTGATACGTTCAATTAATATGAGGTGGGCTGCAGGGGTCATTACAATATACTGTATCATTCAGCAGATAAGGGGCCCTGGGCAGAACACGGTCGGCGGGGAAACCCGTACCTGCAGTTTACTGAGCTCCTGCTTCTTGGCTGCGAGGTCGTGCAGCCGGGCGCTGCTCTCCTGAACTCTGACCTCCGTGCTGTTCAGCCAATCCTGGAGAGGCTCAGCACTCGTCTCGAAATCTGTCATCTGGGACTGCAAGTTCTAAAAAGAAAAAAAAGGAAACCTTTAAAAAAAAAATGATAGTATACTGTATACTAAAGTAGAGATCCCTCTCTCGTATGGCATAACTCCACACACCACTATTTTCATTTCCACTGCAGTCCACAAGGGAAATAAATGTTTATGTTAATATTTTGTTTGGCATCAGAAATATAGCAGCAGAGCAGGTGGGTATGAATATTTGCACATAAATCAGTGAATACTTCTCATGCACTGTAAATACGCATCACTTGCACATTAAAGCATTAGAGCATCCGCACATTACTTGGAGCTGTTTCCAGCTATTCAATGACAGTTTTCTGCCACAGACATCAAGGTGTGAGTAGCTCTGGTGTAGACAACCACTGCAACAAAGACACAGGCTGAGAGAATAGACATTCTGAATGTAAATTCCGGCACACAGAAACAGATGCACCGCGCACACACACACACACACACACACACACACACACACACACACACACACACACAGACAAACAGATTCCGCTCTTCACTGACCTTTAGTGCGTCCTCTCTCATCTGCAGGTTTGCCATGAGACTCTTCCAGTCTTCTCTAGCGTTGGCCATCTTGGCCTGTATTCCCTCCACTTTGTCTCTGGCCACTACGGCCATCAGCAGGTCCCCATTGGCCCCCACGGCACTGAGCCTGCTCTGGCCATGCTCCCTGTCGCTCAGGAAGTCCTGGGACACACCAAGCGGCAACATTAGATTCTTAGAAATGAAGCCAACAAGAAAGTGACAAAACTTGCAGTTCCTTCGAATGGCCACTTGAGGCTGGCTCCAAAAGCAAGTCGTGGGTTACGGACTCTCAAAGCTCGCTGTGGTTTGTGTAACATTGTAGGTAGTCATTACCGATTCCATGTGTGTACTGTAGTTAGAAGGGGGAGGGGCCTGACCTCGGGGGAGGGGCCTGACTTCGGGTAGGGGGTGCCGATGAGAAAAGTCACTGAGCCTGAAATGCCTGGTTTTGACACGCAACCCCCCCCCCCCCCACCGGACCCCTATGCCACCCACATGTACTGTACACACACACACGCACGCACCAATACACCCCGCCCTTAGAGCCGAGCCCGGTGACAGTCGCGCAGCAGGGACAACTCTGCCATCTGTGCAGTCAGCGCATCACACACCCACTTGAGCTCCGGCCTCCCTCACACACACACACACACACACACACACACACACACATACACACACACACGCACTCAAATACATACATGCACTACACCCACACAGAAGAAGCTTTCCTCGTCTTTATCTATTGTTCTCTGCGGTCTGTCTGTATTTTCTCTCTCTACGTAAGGGAACAGTATAGCACCAATTAAGCGCGACACAATGCTATGTCTAGCCCTTCTAGCCGGCCCTCCTGGAGGTCAACCATGTGGAAACATTGTTCCACATTCCTCGCCTAGTCAATAATAAATAAAACATTACCCCCTCTATATTCCTCTCTCCTCCAGCGCTATGTCTACACACAAAAAAAATCCCCCTTCTGCCCCACACAGACGTCGAAGCGCATGTGGCCCATTTGTCTTCGACGTCTGTGTGGATTTTGCGAGAAAGTAGAGAAACATAGCTGTAAATAAGCCCCTCGTTGTTTTGACGTAGGAAAGTTTCACTTAACAACCATAAAGAAAATCATTATTTGTACTACAACCGTTGACATAACAGACAAATGTATTAAAATCAACTGTTTATACAGTTATATGTGGTCTTCATAACCGGTGAGCCCAAACTCCCAGGATGGGAATTTGCAGTGGTTGTTTACTACTGTAACGAAGGACAGCTGTGCAGGAGGTAATTAACCATCTGACGCAGGGACATAGGATGTCTGTTTTAACCGACATCTCTCAGGGTCCTAGGAGGGGATCTGGGCCCACTGAAGAGACTGTCACATCACAACTCCTGCCATCTTCACCAAATAAAACCCAAAGACAAGGAGAGAGAGAGGGGAATGGGAAGAGAGACACACACACACAGAGGAAGACAGATCAAGAAAGAGAGAGCGAGAGAGACAGAGAGAGCAGAGGGACGGATTTGGAAGAGAATGGGAGTCCCCGCTGTGGCTGCTTTCACTTATCCCCCATTGGCTGCGTGCCAAGCCCCGGATCATCCAGCCTACAGCAGCCCCGACCCTTTCCAACAAGCCCACCAGAGGACACCCAACAGTAGGCATGTCAATACAGAAGCCCCCCGTGAGTAGCCCTCCGTCGGGTAGAGATGGATTCCTAAACCATCCCATCATTTCACTTTTTGTCCATTTCTCTCCCTGGGGCACGCTTGGCTCAGCCCGCCAGATGCATCGGCGAGCCGCATAAGGTTAAGCCAGGTTTGTAACGTCTGACTGCGTCAAAACAGGGTAGGGACCTCTGTGGATTCGTTTCCAGAGAATCGTGACACGCTTCAAAGCTGAAAAAGGGCAACGGTAGCCCGAAGGTTAAACAACCAAGACTTGTGACAGGTAGGTCATTTATATTCGGCTTCCCGCAGCTGCTGGGAAACTGAGGTCAGAGTAAAAAAAAAAAAAAAAAAAAGAAGCAAATAGTATTCCCCGCTCTTTGGGTGGGCGCTATAGTTAAAACCTAATATGGTAGCCTATATAAAATGTTATAACATGCTAAGATACTGTATGTAGAATGATAAAAGAATATAGAATCTGGAAATGTAATTATGGTTTTAATTCAATTATTATAAATTGTATTATACATTTTTGCTAATGAACTGAATGAAACACTATTAAATATGCATGCGCTGCTCTGCGAGACCGGCCAGATTATGTAAAACGACCCTGACCACTGAGTTAATGGGCTAATGGTAGGAACGGCAGAGCAACATCTCTACCGGTAGACACACTTATACTGTCACACGGTGTATGTCGTCGTATGTCGTCATAGCGCCACACACACAGGTCTGCTCAAAACAACAAAAACCCACTTGAGTAAGCACTGCACTGCAACTGAAAACAAATCAAACGCACACATCCATAGGCTAGGTAAAGTGTGACGGCTTCATCATCCACCGCTTGTGTCCTTCCTGCCGACATTCTGTGTCAGATCAGAGTTGCGACAGGACAAATAATCCCCTACCTGTATCCTCTGCAGGGCGGTGGAGGCCTCGGCGACGCTCTGCGGTACGTCAAAGCACTTAGCGGTGCTAATCTTGGCATTGACCAGCCACTGCTGGAAGTCCCTCAGGGCTGCTCTGAACCTCTGCTCCAGCAAACGCTCCTTATTCTGACACTCCCTGGAGGCACGCAGGCTGAGGCTGGAGGACAGGAAGGTAGGTTAATGGTTGTCAAAGGTGGGGTTTGGGACCCACTGAGGGCCACAATATGCTTTTGGAGGGTCGCAAGGTGATTTCACATTTTTTTATGTCTTTAAAAAAAATTTATTATACTGGTTTTATTGGCTAATAGAATTTTTATTGCTTTTTCAATTGTGGTCATGTATTTTTATTGTTATTATGTTAGTCATACAGGGTTGCAAGCTATGAACAACTTCTTTTTAGGGATTGTGGCTAAAAATGTAAATCACTAACTGTAAAACCAGTTATCCGATGCACCACTGCATCAGAGTGAGCTACTGTAGCTCAACATTCTGTATTCAAAACACATTTCTCATGTCCACACACTACACACACACACACACACACACACACACACACACTTCAGAATCAATTTATTGAATTAAGTAATTTCACACATGCAGGTAATTTGAGTTGGCGAGTTTGCTGCATAAGCAGACACAAAGCTGCAACAATTTAGTATAAGCCTACCCTAGTATAAAATAACTAGGGTAGGCTTTATGAGGGTTATGAAATGACAGT
Source organism: Percopsis transmontana (assembly GCA_025447815.1). Taxonomy (NCBI): domain Eukaryota; kingdom Metazoa; phylum Chordata; class Actinopteri; order Percopsiformes; family Percopsidae; genus Percopsis; species Percopsis transmontana. The sequence continues at coordinate 10,566 of JAOEHI010030941.1, read as the reverse complement.
TAACACCTCTACTGTCTCTACAGGCTGTCTGGACAAGCGAAAAAGTGCCATTAAACAAATTATTTAAAAATAGTAACTAAATGGTAATACAGTAAACAACAAAAACATGTAATTCAAATTGGGTAAAAGTTGAGTGTGTGTGTGTGTGTACGCGCGTGCATGTGTATCGCACATATAACAAATACGCCTAAACAAAGTGGGCATATGTTGTGATGCTGTACATCTTGTACAGACAGTAAAGGGGGGGGGTTTCCTGGGGGCTTGAGAGAGGGAGACGGGTGATGGACAGGCAGGTGGGGAGACAGAGAGACAGTGAGAGAATGGGGGGTTTGGGGGTGAGGTAGAATAAATGAGCGTGAGGGAGTGGGGGATGGGAGCACCGGCTCCAGCGTGGGAGGAGAAGGAGGGGAAACGTATGTGGGGGGGTAAGAGTTCACGGCGGGGGTGACAAGAACGGAGGACTGGCAGGCTGCTGGCAGAGGAGAGAGGGTGTGAGTTTGAGAGAACGAGGGGAGAATGGGGGGCTAGAGAGAAAAGGGGGGAAGCGGGTTTACAGGAATACTGTGAAACTGTGAGTTTTCACGGGATGTGCTTCTCCAACTCACAGGTGTCACACTGGTGGAATTTGAGTGTTATTTCCAAACATATATTATTTAACAGTTTAGACTCCATGTAGGCTCATGCTGTCTATAGAGCGATGGCGTCTTATTGTAGAACGACCTGGTCCACTATGGGCAACACTGACACACATGTAACCCTCTCTACAGCTTCGATGTCTGTGGTTACCTTAAGCTTGCATGTTCAACAAGATCATCTCCACAAACCAGAACACATTTTACCATTTCTAAACCACACACACACACTCACACACAATTAAAATGCATAACAGAATCAAAATACTTAATATTGCCAGGTGTTATTTATGTTGTGAAACATAACGTGCAAGCTCTCCTGCACGTTGAGTAAGTAAATCATAAATCGTTTGAATTTGAATGAACCGTTTGGGAAAATAGCCCTGGAAATATAATAAAGGAAACCAAGAGGAACTCATTTCCAGGTTTTAGGAATACAAACTGTAACAGGGCCGAAGATAACCATTTCTTGAGAGAATGTGAAATGGTATATGTTGAAAACATAATTCCCAATGTGACAAACCAACTGATATACCCAACCAAAATGTAAGTAGCAGTAAACGACTATACGATTATAACGACAATAGCGAATAAGCGTAAGGTGAGCAGATGCTTCGCGAGAGCAACTGTCCAAAGGGAGGCATGAAAATAGCTGACAACGGGGTAGAAAACACACAGACGCGCCTTCCTACTCAAAACACACCGGCACACACACGTGGCAATTTGGTGGATGCACAGACGCATGCACTTTAAAGGAAACTCGGAAACACGCGCACACAGACAATCACCCTTGAGTTTTAACGATGCGATGCGGGGCATGAAAGGGTAACACGGTAGGAAACGCACTGGCGTAGAAAAGGCAATTTTTTTTGCTGTGACAGACAAAATCTGGCAGGAGATAAGGTGTGTGTGTGTTTGTTTGGGGAAGGGGCGGTGGGGGGGGGGGGGGGGGGTATTGCCCTTTCACACCAAACATATTTCGCAAATTTATATTCCACCAACAAATTGGCAAGGGCAGGACAGGTGCGGTTGAGCTCACAGGCCAAGTTCATGAAATACTGTTTTTTAAAACCGCCAAAGGCACGAGGAGGGGTAGTGGGTGTTCCGAGCGCCAGCCAAATGTACCAGCAGACCATCGTAGAACATGCTGACCTCAGCCGAGTGGACTGCCAACGTACTTTAGTCACACAGATCAGTCGCACTGCCAAAACGTCTTCGTCTACTTCTCTGTCACAGAAGCATGCGTGGATGAAACGTGCATGGCTTGTGGTTAAAGATTAAAAAAACATCAAATAAAAATAAAACGCAACAACAGCAACAAACTGTGTCTGTCCACCTCCATAGGCCTAACCTGAATCTATATCTTATGCTAATGAAACCATAATCCTAATTGTATACCTAACCTCTAACCTAATCCTAACCGTTATCGGATAAGCTGTTTAATGGATAAAGTTAACACACACAAAAAACAAAACAGGAAAACTGAGAGAAAAAAATGGTTGGAGGCGGGGGGTGGGGGGAATAAACGTCGCTTAGCAACCGGTGCCTCAGACTCTCTTCTCTTTTTGCGCTCTGTCACCTTTCACCTTCGAGTGCCTGACACACAAACACCCTTCACAACTCTTTCCGGGCGCCCGCACGCGCAAATTAACTTGTAAAACCTTCCCGCACGCTCACACTTTGACGTACGACCGTTGTTAAGGCAGGGCTCTGGTGTTATTTTGCCCGTGGAACTGGAGGAATGATTGATGACAAATGCTCCTCGTTCTGTTCTATGCTCAGCTAGCTTTCTTGTTAGGCTAGTACAGATCAATTTGCGCTATACAAACACGCATGCACACACACACAGACACACACCCAGAAGCTCACGCACACACACACACACACACACACACACACACAGTCTTTCTCACCTGTTGTGCTGTTTCATCAGCGCGGTGACCCGGTCTGACTGGGCGCCCAGGTCCCTGGAGTAGCGAACCAGGTCGTTCAGTTGCCCCTTCAACTTCTCCGCCATCGGCTCGGCGCTCTGCAGCCCCTCCAGTATGTCCTGAGCGACGCATAACACACGCCAACATCCTCAGTGTGTGTGTGTCAAGAAGAGACAGCCCCCCCCCTGTCCTGGATCTGCATGACACCCATCAGGAACTGCACACACATTCCTATTCACGCAGACACACACAGACAAACACACACACACGAGCATACTCACAGCGTGCAGGGCTGTTGGTACAATAGCATTGCTGTTCTGCAGCAGGAAGTAGCGTTGGATAGCGCTCTCCCGCTCTCCCTGGCATGCCGCGCATTCTGCACTCGTCGTGAGATATACTCTCTCTCTCTCTCTCTCTTCTTTAAACACTCCCTCCTCTCGTGTTTTTTTTTCTCCCTTGCTCTTGTTAGCGTGCTACTTACACTGTCGCTAGTTCCTCATGCTGGCTCCTCTCTGCGTCCTTCCCTCTCTCCTCCCCTTCTCCCGTTCTCGTCCGCTCTCTCTCTCTCTCTCTCTCACTTTCCCTGTCTTCCTGGACTCGCTGCTCTCTCCTCACTCCTCCCTCTTCTTTCTCTCTCTCCTTCCCTAACTCTGGCTTTCTGTTACTTTCTCTCCCCTCCTCTCTCTCTCTCTCTTTCCCGCCCTCCTTACACTTTTCCTTTCCTCGCACTATTTCTCTCCCTTTATCTCTCACGCTCTCTTTCCCTCACTCTCATCCCCTCCCCTCCCCTCCCCGTGGAATTCAGCTGTCAGCTATCACAGATGCAGCTCAGACGAACACACACACACACACACACACACGCAAGAACAAGCCCATAACACAAACAAGGCTGGACACAGGAAAGGGGGGGCAGAAAAAAGGGGGGCGGAGAAGAAGGAAGGAGGACTACTCTTCCTCCTGTTCCTTGAACCCCCCCCAATCCCCTTTATTTAAAGATAACGGGAGACAGGCCCCTCTAGAGAAACCCCAGGAGGACTACAGGGAGAGTACAGGAGGTATGCAGGGGGTTTTATACAGCGCGCAGAGAAGCCAACATGCCGGCCTGCACAATACAGAGGAATAGCAGCACTGTAAACATCCTGTGGAGGTCGGACCAGACGGGGAGGAGAAGGGAGGAGAAGGGAGGAGTGTACAGGGGAATGAACCTCTGCGCTAGCAAATGCAAAACACCACCGTACACCTCAGAGAAGGTGTATTCAGGGACGGATGCATCTAGTGAGTGAGAGAGTGATTGAGTGAGAGAGAGAGAGAGAGAGAGAGAGAGAGAGAGAGAGAGAGAGAGAGAGAGAGAGAGAGAGAGAGAGAGAGAGGGAGAGAGAGAGAGACAGAGAGAGAGAGAGAGAGAGAGAGAGAGAGAGAGGGAGAGAGAGAGAGACAGAGAGAGAGAGAGAGAAGCGAAGCGAAGAGGGAGGGATGGACGACGAGGGGGTTTGTAGCTGTCAGTCCTCAGTCATCACGGCAAAGCTGATTTACAAACTTAATCTGTTTTCAGTCTGGATTTGCAAATAGAATAGATAATTACCAAGCATGACAGCGGCGCGCAGCTGTAAGTACGGGCAGACTGTCCGCAAGTGTGTGTGTGTATGTGTGTGTGTTTGTGTGATGTGTGTGTCTTTTCTGCCAATCATCACCCCGCCGCCACCATCCACCGCTAATCGCGTTTAAAATATTCTATTACAGTTTAGTTTGTCATTCTTGAGTTATCGTAAAAGGTGTTGACTTGAGGATTCAACCGTAATCATTTTTACCACATCCCCTAAACAGAAAATCCACCTTGACAGAAATCTATTATGTTGAGAATGAGAACCAGAACTATACTCTCAGCTCTTGAACCTAAGAATTCACTGAGAGCATCTTTATCGTTCCGGTCTATTAAAGCCCCTACAGACAGTCTTTGCATATGCATTGACATAATTTGTTGAAACGTAATCACACTAAATGGTGTTAGAAACACCATTAGTAGATACCAAGGCGATTTTAGCGTACATTAACCAAATATAAGCTCTAATTTTGTATCGCAAACAGTTTAGGGGTGATGCGGAAATGAGCGGGTAAAATCAGGACTCCCTGTGATTCAATCTAGCAAGCAAAATGTATTTATATAGCACTTAAAAAAGTAGTCACAAAGTGCTGTACAGAACAAATAAATATAATGCATTAAATGTTCAGCACATATAAGACACAAAATACAAATAAAACACTGAAATCTAAGATGTGATAGAGTCCTGGACTGATTTCACATTTAGTGAATTCAGTGAATTTACATTCACTACGTACCGCACCGTACAACCCAAACTATCATTGTATATAGTAAAACCATACTTAATAATGGTAATAATAATCTCGTTTGTTACATCGTCCTACCGTGGCCATTCTCCAGCCCTCCACAGCCTCCTCCCCGTTGCTCCGCCCCTCGGCCCGGATCAGCTCCTGGCTCCACCCCCTGAGCCGCCCGTCCAGCTCCTTCACCTCCTCCTCCAGCCGCTCGCTCAGGCGCCCGTACTCCTCCTCTGAGGCGGCGGCCACGGCCAGCGCCCCCTCCAGGCCGTCCCGGGCCCTGAGGGCGGCCCCCTCCCACTGCTCCAGGGCCTGGGCCAGTGCCCCCAGCTGGCGGTCCATGGCCTCGCAGCCCCCAGCCGCCGTGTGCTCGGCCGCGGAGGACGCGCTCCGCCGCACCCGGCTCAGCCGCTCGCGTCCTTCCAGGAGCCGGCACTCCACTCGCTCCTGCCAGGCGGAGAGAGGGAGAGGGAGAAAGTTGCTACGGAAACTGCAACCTCCGCATGTACTGACTGGCGCTATTTAAAGCAATGCACCCCCCCCCCTCCCCCCCCTTGTCTATTCTCTCTGTTTAGCAATTATCCATCTAAATGTTCCTCTCCTTCCTCTCTCTCTCTCTCTCTCTCTCTCTCTCTCTCTCTCGTCTCGGTGTTGTTCTGAGTGGAAAGGTAGCCGTTGTGAGACAGAGGGCGTGAAAAAAAACACACGCTTGAGTGTGATGCGACAGCGGGAAAACGAACGGAGCGAATATTGGAGGAGAAAAAAAGAGGCGGCGGATCAAAGCCACTTCAGGGTTTGTGTTTATGAGGAGACGAGACATTAACCTCGGGACCCCCACACACCAGATGAAATGGCTGCAATTACCTTCTTGTACACATGTTGACATATCTGCCTCTATTAGGGGGCTGCACACTGAGGCGTGGCGGGCTACACATTTATAATGTGTTAATTAGGACCCATGTGTGAAATTTAAATGCAAATCGATATTTGCCTCATTCCTAGTTATTGAGCGGTGGGGAAATCTCGCTACGTTCTCCAATCCAAATTGTTCTCCAACCAATTTTAACATTTGTTTCCCAGAGTTTGGAATGCGCAGTACAGCGCATCGCCACATACATAGTTCCCGAATTTAGAGACAGATTTCATTTCAGCGAAAGAAACCAAAACATGATTCAACCATCCGTTGTTCCTGAGGATTTCCACACCAGTAGGTTTTGCAATATTTAATAAGGACACAAAATGGGAGCTGGGTTGGGAGCAAAACATAGCAAGGACACCTTTGAAGAGCTACCTCTGTGTACTAGCTGTCCTTAGGATGACACTTGGGTATATTTAGACAAGATCGGCTCCAGCGCTGACAGTGACATCCTTAAGGCATATGAGACTGACAACAAAAAGGCTCTTGTTGTAATTCCTGTTTTTCAGTGACCATTAAAATGATGTTTGTCACTAATACTGAGGTGGGATTCATTCTACATGAAATGTTCTGTAATAACGTCAATTATGCCAATCTTTTGATTCTGCAGCAATGCTGCTCATAAACCATAGTATAGTCACGTTAACATGTATTTCATATTGTATCTGTACAGCATTTTTTTGACAGAGAGATAATTTGACGAATTTCACGGCTTTTGGAATATTAAACACTACACGAGCATCACATAAATCTACATATTTCATCAATCAAAAGTCAAAAGCCGTGGTTCATCCCGTCGCAACAATTGTGATTCAGGTATGATTGAATCATCTCATTCAAGGACAATTCAATAAAAATGGTGGACAAACCGTTCCTGGGACAAGCACCTGCGGCCCTAAAGATGCCGTAGAGTTTATCACAAGGCTGACATGCCCCCCCTGTAGCACACATCTAAGCTAACGTTAATCGCCGCATTGTGAGGGCAGATGCATTTCAAAGAGCCTGACTGCCACCTAATTTAATTTCCTCATGTTGGGTTTAAGGCTCTATTTCTGAGTTGAACGTATTGTATTTCAATGCAAGCGGTGTGTTATTGTGTGTTATATCCCCGGCAGCTTACCCTCACTTCGGACAGTTTCTTTTTGATAGAGGCGGAGTCTCCGGAAGTGTCCGACCAATGCTGTAGCTCCTCCCCGGCTGACATCAGCCAATCAGTGATCTCCCTGACGGCCTCCAAGTACTCCTGATGTTCCAACACTATCGTCTGCGCTCGTCGCACTCTCTCCTACACAAAGACAATCCATCTGTTAATCATGATTAATCGCACATTTAAAAAATGACCCTAAATGGGGATTTTTTGTGTGTTTCACTCTTATAAACATGGTGAGTCACCAAGATATGATACTTTATGCAAATGTATGTATTATCAACACAAAAAACAATGACAAAGATACCCTCAAAACTAGAGCATTTACCATAAAAAACCAAGGCATTAACTTTGACAGCCCTGTTATGTATATGTGAATTGACAGAACAACACAAACAGTAGTAAAATATCCTCTGCACCTCTACTAAAGTTGTGAGGTCATCAAACTGCTCCTGCAGCTGGGTGCGGGCGCCGTGGTTGAAACTGGGATCCCCGGTCTTCTTGAAGAGCTCGCGGGCCTTCTCCTCCAGGCTGGACAGCGCCACCTGGTGGTCCTCAAGGTCGGCCAGAAGGGCTCTGAGTCTGTCCAGCTGAGCAGCCTTTTCTCTGGGGCCAGGCTGGGGGGTCAGAGGGGCACAGACCTCGATCTCGACAGCCTCCATCCAGCAGCGCAACTGGGCTGCGCTGTCCAGGTAGCCCCCCCACTGAGAGACAGTCCACTCTAATCGACTGGGAGTAAACAGAAAGCACTTTCAGTTTATGACTGGTGTGTATGCGCAGTATATTGAATAGAATGAATACGTAATGGTAGTTTAAAAAGTGAAATAATAGATTTTACACAATACGCCGATAAACAGCTTCTTCTACAGTAAATCGTGATTGATTGGTTGAAATAATGACAGATAGTGTGCGGAAAGGTACCAAAGCTGAAGGCATGTGGGGAAAAATTATTTTCAAATTCTACTTTTTACAGAATAAATGATCCTCTGTGTGTGTGCAGTGAACATTCCAATGTTTTGATGTCTTTTTGAATGTTCTTAAATATGTGCTCTTTGGAATGAAATCCAGCTCTTTGGGATGTCATACAACAGAATATGGGTTTAGCAAGTGTAAATAAAAATAAATTGAGTGCAATTGTTTTATCTCTCATGTGGAATGTTTATAAAGTGATTTATTCATTCTGCTGAACCAACAGTTGACCCCTGGCACATGTGAAATGTGGGGTTTTAGGTACTGAGCTGTACGAGTACAAGTATGAGTACTATGCTCTCATATACAGTAGCCTACATGCTAACGTACAGCATGCTAACTACAACATGCTAACTACTGTCCTGCTACTGCACTTAAAAGCTCTGCGTGTGATATTGGCTTTAAACGGGTAATTCAAGCCCACTCTATTATCCTTCCCCATCTGTTCCCGCTGCACACACACACACACACAAACCTCTGCTTCACCTGCTACCCCTTGCCCCCCACTGACACCCCCCCCCAACCCCTGACGTTTCCCATCCGCCACTAGTCCCTAATGAGATCAATTCATCTTAGCAAGAGGGGCCATAATCGCTCAATTAGGCACGCGCACACAAGCGTGCACGTTCAACGGACACGTGCGCAAACACATGGACACACATCTCAGATACATCCATCAGGTTACCAAAACAGACAAATACTTCTCATTATGTGCTTAACCTTAATAGTAATTAATGCCAATGGCACAGCCATCCCATGTGAGGAGAATCCCCCGCTGGCACACGGGTTAAAGACCCGCAGAACACCCAGGAGGATAGCCTTTTAATGGTACAAATAGCCACATAAAAAGCTCAAACTGGGGCCGCGGCTGGATGGCTCTTGTAGAGGCAGGTCTCACCAGCTTGTTAAGCGAGGTTCTTAATGTCAGTTCTTACATATAGGGTTAGGGTTATGTGGTGTTATGTGACACTTTCAAAGGCTTCCACCATATTTTGACCTTGTCATAAGTAAGTGGGTGGCAGGTTATGAACCGCTTCTTGTAATACCATAACGTAATATAAAAAATATATGCAACCATATAAACCACTGAAAAATGTATTTATAAAAAAAAAATCATAATTATTTTAATAAGGTAATAATAAAAAGCATTTTTCGACCCATCGGGGGGGCCCAAGCCCCACCTTGGGGACCACACGGCCATATATTGGAGGCGACAGGTCAGGGGGAGGGGGTCGCTACCTGTGGCAGCTCATGGCGGTCACGAGAAGCATGGCCCAGGCATCCTCCACCTCCTGGAGCTGAGAGCGGATCACTTCCTGTCCCGCCTCCCCGTAGCTGCGCAGGGCCAACTCACCCTTACCCATGGTCATGTTCAGCTTCACTTCCCCCTCGCCCTTCAGAAGCAGGATATCCTGCACAAACAGAAAGAGGCCCAGGACCGGTTTTAGCATCCCCATGTTTCACTTTGGATTGAAAGTTCGACAACAATATAGCTCCCTCTTGTGGTGTGTTCAAATAATGCAATAGTTTGTAAATAAAGGTTCTTATTACCAAAGCTGCCTGTATATATACACCATATATGAGCCACAACCAAAATAACATCATATAACGTTCAAATAATAAGTGATATGTTATTAAATTGTCTTTCCATTGTGAGTTTAGTGGAATAAAGACAAGTTAAATCAGTTAAAACCAGTGCTCCTTTTCTTTTCTTACCTGAACAGTTTCGAGTCTCTGTTCTAGTTGCTCTTTAGTCCCATTGGTGCTGTCCACCGTTCCCAGCCGGGCCTGGATGTCCTCCAGCCAGGCCCAGACCCCCTGGAGGGTCTCCCCAAAGGCCTGGCACTCTTGGCAGCCCCGCAGCCTCTCCCTGGCGGCTTTCAGCAGGGCCTGGTGCTCCATCTGGAGATGTCCGGTGATCCGCACCTCCCCTCCTGACCCGCGGCCTGCCTCGGACAGAGACTGGGCCTCGTGGCAGAGACGCTCCACGGAGCTCCTGGCGAAAGGCAGGCTGTGTTAGTGTTCATTGCAGATCATTTTCTCTTTTAAAGATTCATAAATACAGGCCGTGGTATTAGGCCATGCCTTAATGCAGTGTTCACACAGAGCTACAGACAAGAGCTTTGCATGCAACTGATTAAACATAGAACGGGTCCCTACAGAGATATACATGTTCATATAGCGAAACATGAGACTATTCATATTTAGATTGCAATGTTCTGCTTCTCTGGGTGAGAGCACCATGAATTATGGCGAACCTGTGGATACAGAGCACAAGGATCAATGTACGGAGCAAAAATCAATGCTTACACTTGCTTTCAGTGATCAGCTACACTAAAATAGCTCTGTTTGTTACTTTTTTGTGGTGTTTTTGCTACGAATTTGTTTGCAACAAAAAGGTGTAACATCACTGGTTAAATGCTGTCTTAGGAGCTATATATAAAGTAGGGAATTTATTTAAGGCATTTATTTATTTGTAGTTTTCCTTATTACAGTTTGTGTCCATTCCTTTTGTCCTAGAAAACACTTAAACCTAAACGCAGCTATCAAGTCTGTGTTTTTGAATGGCATTTGAAAATATTGCTCTGTAAATTTGCTTTCTTTGTACAAGACAGTTATGTTTTGTCTGGACAC
>JAOEHI010030901.1:0-24554 GCA_025447815.1 Percopsis transmontana | reverse complement strand
TCTCTCTCTCTCTCTCTCTCTCTCTCTCTCTCTCTCTCTCTCTCTCTCTCTCTCTCTCTCTCTCTCTCTAAGCTGTTCGGTTGCCCTGTGATGTGCTTTTGAACACCTTGTGGAGCTTCCATCCAGAGATAAGGACAGGCGGGTGGATCACACAAGACAGGCAATTACAGATTACGCTTCAGCCTTAAGCACTGAGGTTGGAAATGTGTACACACACACACACACACACACACACACACACGTATGTAAATGCACACAGGGATATCTCCCGGTGCATCAACGATGCACACATACACACGCAGGGTGGTCAGCCAGGGTCCCCAAAACTGTTCCGTGTGCACGTGTCTTCACCCACGTGTGTGTGTGTGCATGCATGTCAGAGGCTCGGCATAAGAAACGTGCGGGAGCATGCATAAAGGATTATGGTTGTTTCTTTCACCCTGTACTGTTCTCATTAAGACAGCCTTCCCCGCGGCATTGTTTTGATATCTACTTAGGGTACATAATAATGTTGTGCTTCTCCTAGCAGGGGGTAGGGAGATGTTACCTAACATTAGAAATCATGTTTGAGCTCTGCCTAGTGTGCTTGGGCAGACAGCTCCACGTGCCTGTAATTACCATTACAGTACGTAGCCTACACGTGGAATCATGTGTCTTTCACTGCCTTTTTGTAGTACTGGCTCTAGAATCAATCTGGAATCACATTTATTTCCACCAAGTGTGTAACATACAGTACAGTGCCTTGACTCAGTGAGGTTGGTTTGTGTAAACAGAAAGCAGCAATAGCTAATACAATAAATACAAAATTTAAACATAGTTACTGTCAAACTATTTTGTCCATGTCCACCTCTCTCTCTCTCTTTCTCTCTCTCTCTCTCTCTCAGGCAGGACTGGACCTGAGCTCTAACGTGGTGCTGGTTCTATAAAAAGTCTGCTGGTCCCTGAATTGATATTGCCTGATGGCAAATTGAGCCTTGCCCAGAGAGGGGTTGAACAGCTGAGAGAGGCCTAGACCCGCTTACGGTGTGCACGTGTGCACGTGTGTGTGTGTGTGTGTGTGTGTGTGTGTGTGTGCAATAAACCTATACCACATACCTACAGTGTCACCACTGCAGTGTGAACAAGGCCAGGGTGAAGATACAGTTACTCCAGGAGAGACCAAGAGTTACCAAGAACAGTGACAGAGCAAGTTGTGCTACGTACTGTATGTATGTAGAACCTACGGTACGTTACTTGTATGAAAGAGTTCTAAAATAAGTATCCGTTTTATTTCTTGGTTATTATTTGTTATTGGTGGCTGTGAGTTCCATAGGGATGATCCGCCAATCAGAAGTTAGAAGAAGTTAACAGAGGATGTCGATCCAGACAGAGCTGTAGATTGCAGTCATAACCAGTTCGGCTTGCTTGGTCGATGTTCGGTACAAGATTTCTTTGAGTGTGAGTTCGTGGAAAAAAGCGAGTAATGTTTCAGTTCAAGTTAAATTAAGCGTCAAGCATAGGCATGCGAGTGTGTTAATTGGGTTACGTAGTCATGTGGTCTCATGCAGATGTTGCCTACATGTGCACGACTTCGAGTCAAATGCTGTAAGGTAGGTGGCTGTGGCTTTGGCTGTGTGTTGGTAGCATATGAGTAACGTGTGTTTACTTGCAGTTAGGAATACCCTGCAACTATTACCTACCTGCCGTTTCACAGTGCTGGCCCTATAGAGATTTCCCCGTGTGTCCCCATTCAAACTGGGTTCATGCTAGAGGCGACACGAATCATGTCATATGGTTTGCTATTTTAACACCTGTGTTATATTAGTCACCCACTGTTAATAATACAGCCCCCCACGCCCGTGACTCTCCTGAGGCGTTGTGTAGGGGTTGGTAGATCATCGTTTAGGCAGTCCAACAATTGTTTGCTTCTCTTGAGGGTGCAGGGCAAAGTACAACCATGGTGCTTTCTCAGGGCATGAGCATTACTCTTGTATTGATCAGAGCTGATCAGAGCTGATCTTTTCCTACAGCAGGTGGTGATTAGCTTCGTTACAAATGGGGACAGTTTGCACATAGCACACTGAATAACGGCTAAAACCACCGACAATGACGACACAGACAAAATATTTACCAAATTGCAGCGCCAGGTAGCAGGGACTGTTTTCTGTTTAGCTAGCTAGCTTTAATGGTACGAAGGAACAGATTTGGCAGTGTCATTGGTGCAGCACACGGTCGCCATCTATGGACGGCATATTTCTGAGGGTAGTGGCTGTATGAGTGTGGGCGTGGTTTAGCCCTGTGTGTGTGTGTGGGAGGGAACATTTGGAGGTGTGGTTCACAGGACTTGGGGATTGGGAACAGGTGTGGGCCAATTATTAATCACCTGTCTCCCACAGAAAAGGAGGAAGAGGCCGAGAGACAAGGAGTAGTGGGGAAAGCTACGCAGCTCTCGGCCGAACTCCACCAACATGCCTTGAAAATCAAACTGTGTTGAAGCACGAGTAAACCTACAGCAAACGTGTGGACAGGATATTGCATGCCACAAGCAGCAGCTCTCCAGGGGAATTTATTTACATGTTCATTCAGCTGCGGCCCTGTATGCAAGACATTCACTTCTGTGAGTGAAGAGACTTACAGTCGCCTGTGGTGTTGAATGGGTTAAAATAGCCACTGTTATGCGTGCATTTCTTATTAGTTAGGCATAGGTTTTTCACCATTTGTTTTTTCTCCACCTCTCTCTGACTCCCAAATATCCCCCCCCCCCACCCCCCCAGTCTTTTACCTTTCCTCCATAAAGTTACAATATCCAACATTTTCAGATAAATAAATGCCCATTTAGCTGCTATTTGAGGCTGATTGAAGTAATATAGTAAAGATTCACCTTATTGTTAATTCTTGGAAGCCTTTTCACTTGCAGTACTCTGATGCATTCTGGTGTGGTGTCAACTGACAACTCGCACCATTAGCTGCTAGATGGCTGTTACATTAAAACAAAATGCTTCATTCTGAAAGAAATCAATCCGACATTTTCTTCTAAAGTTTTCACAATCAGAATATCAGCCTGCCATGCAACATGGCCCACTCCAACTAAACCTAGGCCACGGTAGTGGGTACATGTTTGCTACACATGGATGTGCATTAAGCACTTTGCACCTTTATTATCTTATTTCTTTAGTTTGTAGCGAACGGACCTACCACCTACTGCAGTTATTAAACAGAGATGAGCTCGGAAGGAGCACTAGCACGGCTGCCTCGCACATATCACCTCTTCCTCTTGACCCACGGTCAATAAACACTTTACCCCTGTCTAGTCAACCCTGCCCTGTAGGTGGGTGAACATGCGCGGGAAGAGATAGATATCACGTTCATGAGAAGGAATCAGAAGGAGCATTTACATGACACATTTTCGTCTCTCTGCGGTTTTTAGACACACTATTCAATCAGAATTTAATTGAATTCAAAACGGGACGGCTAATTTGATCGAGGTGGCCTGAGGCATTATTTTCCATCATTCTGGTTATTAGTGGAATAAACTCCATGGAAAGGCAGCTAGTGTCAAACATCAGCGATTGGTCCACCAAGAGAGGTTAGTCAGTCACTAAAGTATAGGGGCCATCATTTGCCCATGTAGTCCATGGCTGTTTTGAATTGATCACTGCAGTAATTTAGTGGTAACTTACTGTAGGTCTCGCCAAAATGACCTTAACAGGAAACTGCTAGGTGTGTCGCCACTTTCAGTCCAAGCCTGGCGGAGAGGGAGTAACAGAGGAAAAGGCTGTTGAAGACAACTTACAAGTGTGAGTGTTCTGATATAAGATAAGAAGGGGGAAACAGAGTGTTGGAACGAGAAAGAGAGCAAGAGCGAGAGAGAGAATCTAAGGGTATGGAGGTGATGGAGCTACTGGCTATCTGTCAGGAAGGATTAGGCCATCACGTCTTTTGTGTGGTGGCCTGCTGGCATGAGGCAGGGGGCTTCGCCATGAGATTTGGCGTGTGTGTGTGCGTTTTGGGGGGGGAGTTGCTAGAGAGGAAGGACATTCAATCTAAGGATGTGTGCACATCTAGGTGTGAATTGCCTTTCGGGGCTTTGGCACGCACCGTGACATGGGAGGCAGATGTGCATGTATTAATGAACAGAAAAACACACACACACACGCTAACGCGTCTCATTAGGAGCGTATGGACAAATCTGTGGCTCTGACACATGTGACCTTTACTGGCAGTTTAATAGATCACCGATTGCCCAGTAGTGAGTGGTACCTCAGCGTGTCTGTGAATGTGTTAGCCTCGCCTCCCTTCCTTCCTCTATCTTCATGGAGGAAGCGTGCTACAGACACTAATGTGCTGTGGCAGGCGTTCATGTTCTCGGACTGAATTCGCCGGAGTAACGGTATTAAACACGTCTCTTCTAAAATGATGGATTCATGCCCTGAATTAAGAAAGACCTAAAATAGGCAAAGCATATCATTTGTACCCAGTACAAACACATACAAATGTATTCCTTAGTGATCATGTTGTAAGCTACACCGGATATATACGTGTGATGTATGATATATTTTCTCATGTTTTGTCAAAGCAAATTGTCAAAGCAGAATGAGGTTCCATAGACCTAACGCATTAGTTAAACAACATCACAAAACCGAAAAATAGGTTCTTTTTTACATGTAATATAGAGATCATCTTGTATTTTTCTTTATGAATAGCAGCCTTCTGCGATGTCTGGAAAATACCCCTCTTTCTCTTTCTCTTTCTATTCATGATGTGGAAATGCACCACCTGGCAGGTAGGAATGGTTTGTAAATGGCCTGTGGTGTAGTCTGCCTCTTTTTCCCATCATTCCATACTGCATGGAGTCCTCCTCCCTCCTTCTTCCCCCTGAGCTTAATAATTGATTTACCTGAGCAGAACCCATTTGGAACTTCTGAATCTCAGTTACGGAACCATGCTGAAAGGAAGAAGCAGAAAGGTGGGTGATGGGACGAAATAAATAGCACAATAATGTTCACATGAAAGATTATAGCCCCCTCGCGGACACCTAGGTGCCAGTTTTCCCAGTCCAGATTACCCAGAATTCATCACATCCTACCCCAGCACACATGACCAGGTTCTATCGGGGCGGAGACAAATTTTTAATTAACCCGAGGAGCCTGGTGGCTCATCTGAGCTTCTCTCTCTATCACTGCTTTCTGTATTGACACTTTATTGACACCCACCTCGGGGTAGGATCCTGTCCTGCAGCAGTGGAATGGGTGAAATGAGGCAGGACTCAGGAGAGGAGAAAAGCGCTTGATTAGGCGGAGAACGCGAATGTCGCCAAACAGAAGATAAAGAGAGAGAGAGAGAGATGGGGAGAGGAGTGTGTGTGTGTGTGTGTGTGTGTGTGTGTGTGTGTGTGTGTGTGTGTGTGTATCTGAGGTGGTGGTAGCTTCTGGCGAAGGTCAGCCATAGGCATTGAGAGGAGAGGAGAGGTGTGTGGGAGACCAGAGGAAGGAGTCACTCCCTCTCAGCTGAGTCATAGAGGAGGCGAGGAATGTCACACACAAGCATGCACACACACACACACACACACACATGCACAAACACGCACACACACACACACACACAGAAGAGTGCCAACAGTTATTTACTCAAGTTCATGCTCTGACATAATATTGATGCAGGATTTATGAATTTTAATTTTTTTTATTTCAAAAGTAATTCACACTTATTCTGGATGAGGTAGGCATCGCCTTCGGTTGTCAGTCACAAGTGCAGGTGATTCCTTCCCCTCTAGAATTAGTGAGATTTTTTAGTTATTTGATTCATATTTATCTATACTACAGAGACCTTGTCAAAGTGATCCTATTCATCCTAACCCTAACCCTAACCCTAACCCAAATTGTGGCTATTAAAATGCCTTACTACACACTTTTAATCAGTCTGGTATCTGTTAGTGACAGCTTATTGCTAACATGGAAGCTGTTAATGATACACCTATACACACACACACACGCACACACACACACACACAGACTGGCCTGCTTCATTTATCTGGCATCCTGTAAACGTGACCGAGGGAGGTAGCGTTTAACAAGGCCAGAAGTCATCAGTGTTTTTCTTTTCTCTCTCTCTCTGGTCGAATCACCTGCTTCCTCTGGCTAACACAACCTTACTAGCCTAACCGGGCCAAAGCCAATTAGCTGAGATGATTAAATGTGATTGACCAAGGGCAAAAAACACACACGGAAGGAGAGAGGGGGAAATAGACTGAAATAAAGAAGGAGAAACAGGAAGGGCACCAATGGAAAGATAAAGGAAAGCACAAAGAGAGAGAGAATGAAAAATAAAACAAATTTATAAAGAACAAGGGAGAGGGTAAAGGGAGATGCTAGCAGATGGCAGCGTGGTTGAGAAATGGCTTGTGCAGCCGAGTCAATTAAAGATAAAAGCACCGTGAACTGATTTGGAGAAATTGAATAGTGGCCCGACTCCCATTTATTTCAAATGTCAGCTCTTTGAACCCCGACCCGCCTGAACACGTTTAGTAGCAGCAGAATGGAGCCCCCATTTTACCCGCTGCAGTCACTTTCGTGAAGGTCAAGACAAGAAAGGCGGCGCACGGAACCTTGATATTTTAAAATGTTTAACCACCACGAAAAATACACGCGACACCACCGTAGCATTTGTGTTTTAGTTGACCCCCATGTGGTTCTTCATGTAGTAGAAGTACAGTGCTTACGAGATAAACATGCTGTTGGAGAGCAGAGAGCGAGAAGATGTATCAACAGGTCCGGACCTGATAATTATGGGGGCCCTAAGTGAGTTTTAATTTTGAGGCACCTCCAAATCTAATCTATTCATATACTATCCTGCATGCCATTTTCAGGCCACCTTTTACATACAGTACCAATGTTGCTTCTAAGGCTTAGAATGCTTTACCAATGATGACTGTGATGTATGGGCAATTTCTTTACTAAATGTAGATAAATGTTAGCCTAATATGACCATTTGGACTTAACAAGCTCCACAATTAATTCCACTCTGCATGTCGGTCTGGAAAATTCATATTCAAAGTCCAATTAATGAGAACAAGACCTACAGTGCACCTAATTGCTGTCGTCACCAACTTAACTACCCGCCTTGACTGGATTGGGCCAAGGTTCTGTTTACCGGATGTAACCGTTGAAAATTAAAGCAAATCGAAAAGGCATAGCTTGCCTATGGCTAAAATGTTAAATGTAGGAAACATTGTAAAATAAAAAAGGTAATTAATTAAAAATCTCAGAAAGGTAATTAAAAATTGTAAACATTTAATTTAATTTAGTTCAAAATAGCAGCTTTAGATGCAGTTTAACAGATGTTTTTTTTTTTTTTTAAACCAACTGTTGGTAAGAAGGCTCTGTTAGTGTAAGCTGTTAATTCCACGCACACACATTTACACTTATCACACAGGAAATGTCACATTAATATAGTGTGTTGTCACACCAACAAATGTGTTATGTGCTGTAAACATCACCAGAATTATTTTCTATCACTAAGGCGTTGTAGCAGTGGATTTCAACCAATTATATTTGGTACATACGTTTCTCCTTACATTTTAATCAGACGCTTTTATCCACAATGACATACGGGCTATTACTATTACTCTCTCATAAAATGATCATATTCATTAAATGATTCCTTCTATTTGTTTACCATTGACATATTATTGTTGTAGAGTCAATGCCTGCATATGATGACTTTGGGACACCTTAAAAAATAATGCTAATTCCCCATCTGTCTCTTTAGGGGACAAATTCATAGGTTTCTGGTGACATTTACACCTTACACCTGGCACAAAGCGGCGCCAAGCATGACAAAATTGTCTTTGCTAGTTTCAAACCAACGCAGTTGTCATTTTCCCTGGTCTGAAGTCAATGGCGCAGTATTTTAAGTGCTCATTATCAAGATAGTAAGATTACAATGTGAAAGATTATTATTGTGTACATCAAGATATTTTATCCTGCTGGAATCCTGCTGTTGTCGTAGATGCTCTGCTCGCACTTTCACTTCACGCGCGAGCAGATCCGTCTGTTTTAATATAATGGCAAATGCACCATTATAATAGTAATCAGCCAAGGTGCAAGCGCACCTGGCGTTTAAAGGGAATGGAAGATGACACTCTGATTGGTTTATTATATGTTACGCCCAAAACACACTCATGAATAATCAAGAGACTAAGTACAACCCTTTTGAACCATGCACCTGGCGCTGCGACCATTTTTTCTGCCGTTAAAGTAGTAAACATGGATTTGGACACGCCCTTGATGCACTTGCGCCATGCACCTCAGACCGTGCACTTGGATCGTTAGAATAGGGCCCTGAAATGAAATGTTTAAACAGGTGTTAATATAACATTATAATTTTCATAATGAGTGCATAAAGAGCTCACACCTCATTATATTGTAAACTAGCCAGTCATAGTAAACCTAAAAACTTTGCTATCTCACTGTCGCGCACACACACAACCATTAAGAGATTTGAGAGCTTTGTGATAGGACCACGGTGATGACGATTGTTTTAGCTTCTTTTAAACTTAACTGTCCACATTGCATTAAATCCTATGCATTGAGCTACTGTCCTATGGTCATGTTTAGCTAGACTCTAGCTAAACATGACCAGTTCAAACCTAGCAATGCAGGATAATAAGTGTGTATGGGACAAGCCATGTTGCCGCAGTTAGGACACAAAACATGAAAATGAATGGACTTGTTTTGCTGTGTGTTTGAGGTAGTTAGTAGATTCTCACTCTAAAACAGGCAGTCTTCTATTAATTGCAACACAGATGAAAAAAGTCAAAAGCATATAGAACAATCTATCTAATCACAATTTCACTCATCTACTTAAAATCACTGAAACACGTTAGTTTCCATTCATGAGACTTTCCGTTACAAAATGTAGGCTCCCGGGGAAAAAACAGTTTGAAAAGCTACAGGGAAAACTCAGATGAAGACAGTCTCCCTGCTTCCTTAATACCATCAACGTTTTCCATATGCATGATGTAAAAAATAAACACGATGATATGAAGTAACGGGCGAACCCCTGCCAATGGTGTCATGGATGAATGGCCGCGCCTTGCCCTTTTCTTAAGAGCCCTATCTGTCCTCTCTCTATCTTTTGGAGGCAGTGTGGAGACGGTTGAAGGGTTAAAAACGTCTGGCGAGTGTGAAGAGGGTTGCCACGGTGCGTAATCAACCCCCCCAACACCTGTCAGACCTGGTGAGCAGCCCCACAGAGACCTGATTAAACCTGATAGGTCAGACGGTTCAAGCACCATCAGGCAGCTTCAAAGAGAAGCCCCTGTGATGTTCTCGAAGGAACGCTGCACCTTAAAATAGGTGGGCTTATTTAAAAGGCATTGCAGCCCGGCGCCCAGATACGTGCACGCTCGTGTGCACGTTCATGTGCTTCCATCCATATGCATCTACACCATTCGCCCACGATCAGCCGCTCCTCCATAGCATGCCCCAGGCGTGTTAGCACAGAAAACCACTAGTCTCACGTGTGTAGTCACACAATGTCCTTAGCAGCGAGGAACCATTTACTGCAAATGGGAAAGTCACCTGTGATTTAATGCACTGGAAACTAAAGACATTTAGTCTGATCTTTCACATAAAGTACCAGTTTACATGTAGGCTCAGAACATAATTTCATAATTGCGGCTACATTAAATTTTTAGCCGACGCATAAATTAGGGGACGCATAATTTGAGGACTTATTGTTATGTCGATATGTAATGAAGTGATGCTTTAGGAACTAAGTTAGCCCTGATGACTGCTGATGTCATTATTCTGACAGAATGTGTTTTCTTATGATGACTGGTGTATGCTGTCACGATTGGCGTGCACAGGCCCGTGCACGCTCCGTGCACGCTCCGTGCACGCTCCGTGCACGCTCCGTGCACGCTCCGTGCCTCCCGTCCCGGCTGCGCACCTGCGGGGGTTTAGCCCCGCACAGGTGCGCCTCCTTAGTTTAATTATGGACCTTATTTAAGTTCCCCAGCAGCACTAGGTGCTGTTGGTCATTGTTTGCTGTTCTGTTAAAGCTTACCTGCACGTTGTGTTGCACCTTTGAGAATTAAACTACGCTTTATTGCGTACATCGTTGCTTCGTCTGCCTTCGTGTTTTCCACTGGCTCGCGCCTACACTCGCCACTCCACAATGTCTGTTACAATATGCCCTGTTCAGCTATTGACAAAATAGCAGACTTTGTCCCTTTGGATAAAAGCTTTTGGATAAAAGCTTTTGGATATAACTAAATTCCGTAAATGTAAATTAAGTTGCTCTCCCATTGGTGGGTGGGTGGACGTGGAATTACAATTAAAAAGAAAATTATAGACTCATGTATTCATTACCGTGGCATTAGCTTCACATTTAAATAAAATGTTCGGTGTCTTTTGTACTCATAGGCACACAAAACAGCATTACCAACCAACATATAAACCAACATATAAATGCTCCTTTGCTCTGGCGGTTAATACAGTAATAGCTTTAAGTTTGCACCCATAAAGACTCTATTCAGATGTAAATATTAAGGGCAGGATAGATAGTCTGGGTGTTGGACTCCCAGTCAGAAGGTCGTGGGTATGAGCCCGTAGTTGGCCTACCCTTGAGCAAGAGGACAAACCCCTACCTACTCATTGTATTTCGCTTTGGATAAAATCGTCTGCTAGTTGTAAATTGTAAGTGCTATTTATTTACATAGTATTTAC
Source organism: Percopsis transmontana (assembly GCA_025447815.1). Taxonomy (NCBI): domain Eukaryota; kingdom Metazoa; phylum Chordata; class Actinopteri; order Percopsiformes; family Percopsidae; genus Percopsis; species Percopsis transmontana. The sequence continues at coordinate 13,845 of JAOEHI010030901.1, read as the reverse complement.
TACAGGTTGTTACATCAGCAAGGCAGGCAGCACTACTGCTACTGGTTATAATAACCGGTGGCCCCATTGCAGGCTGTTATTTTATAACAAACAAGTGCATAATCCTATCATAGTGGTGGGTAATAAGAGAATATAGGATCTTGTGAAAACAGTCATTTGTGTGTGTTGCACGGTGAACGTCTCACCTGACAGCTCTGAAATGTTACCGGGGCACAGCAAATAGCTACTGGGGAGCATGCCCCAGGAAATGGGTCCTGGCGATGCCCCTGGGCCTAATAATAAAAATAAATAAATAATGATATTAATAATATAAAAGGGGTTAGAAAAATACCATTTTATCTCACTGCCCCTCCAGTCAATGCAGACTAGAACCGGGCCTGTCTAATGGCTATCTTATCTTATTAACGTTAGATAGTAAACTAAAAGTGCACTTCAGCTTAGCTCCCGCCCCTCAGGTAGACACTAAGCTCTCCTGAAATGCACTTTATAATGCAATTTATAGCAGTTATCTGTGAATCCATTTATCATCAATGCTTTTGTTGGCTTTCCGTGTAGAGATCCGGAGTTTCGGTTGATGCTGTTTATCTTGGCATGTTCTGCACATCAGTCACAGATTGTAAATGCGATGTGAAAATCTCTGATTCTAAAGAGAGAGTCCGCTGGGAGCTGGGATTTCATGTGTGTGTGTGTGTGTGTATGGGGGGGGGGGGGTCTGTGTGGGTGTTGGTGTGCTGGCATATGAGGCTTCTTATTTCCTGTCTCCCTGTTTCTTTGTTGACTTCTGAACAGAAATATCTACTTATTTCTATCTATCTATCTATCTATCTATCTATCTATCTATCTATCTATCTATCTATCTAGTTATACTCTTTCTTTCTTTCTTTCTTTCTTTCTCTTTCACATGAACTATCACCAATATCCGTTTGAGTCATTACACTTGATTCAATTAGCTGTACGGAGGAAAATAATTACATGTCACATTAGGACTTGGGAGGCGTAGATGCCGTTTTTTCCCCCTTTCCCCTTAGTCACAGACGTCACCGGTGTATATTATTAGCCGCGATGAGACTTGAGCGGAGCGTGATCTCAGAGATGCAGAGTTCTGGTCCCCTTTCAGTCGTCAGGTAAAGGCTTCTATTTCTCAGTGGAGGAAGCACTGAATAGAACATGTAGCTAGTGTACCTACTGGGGTTTTGCTATACGTATAAACAGCTTGCAAAAGGAAAGTCTGCTCCGATTTCTGTGAAATATCGGTTATCTTTATTTGTTCTCTCTGTTAAATATCCAATTAAACCCCAAAGCGTTTTTTTCATGTCACGTTATGTGCATCACTTTAAATCACAGCCAATAGATAAAAACAACGCCACTGACACTCATAGGTGGCATTCTGTCCAAGAATTCACTGTTGACCGTTTACTAAGGTAATTAATGCAAGGACAATTAGTTATCAACCGTGCGACGAGACCAATTAAACCCTTTTATTTCACCATTGCATTACCCTTACCACACACATGCACACTCACATAACCAACATTTGCCACTGTGTTTGTGTCTATTTTTCAAATCACTCCTGCTGAGATAAACACAAACACTAAGCCAATGAAAAGAGCCAGTTGTGATCAGCTCTACACTGTCGCCTGTTGTTTCCTTTGTATTTGTTTTTCAGACATTTGTTTTTCAGACGTGTTGACAGTGGGTGACAAATTATCCCAACTGTTATTTTTTTATTTGAGCAATTATTCTTTTAGGCTTTGGGAAAATGCAAACACGGGGATATCTGTACGCAAGTATTTGTAATTAGACCAATCAGATCTTTGTATTGCCCTCCATTGGAGAGAGAGTGTATGCCAAGAGTTGCTTGTTGTAAACAGACAAGGCAAAGGCTTTAAGGCAGACAAAAACACACACGCACGCACGCACTGAAAAGAATGAACACTCACACACGTACGTACGGCAGCTGAAAGCCTGACATGTCTCTCTGAGGGGCTGAGGAAGACATGGATAGTCACAGAATTGTAATTCCCTCTCAGCAGGTCGCTAGCTACATCAGATCAGCATGCTGAACACGCTAGCTCTCTCGCCCACTGTGCATACATAGCAGGGACTGTTGAGTGTGATATTGTATGCGAAGGTATGGAGATAAGTTCAATAGCCATATCCGAGACTTGTCTTCATGTAGATTTTTACTTGTGGGTTGATTTTAAATTACACTGCCCTGTTATCTCAGAGACACACAGATGACCTGAATAAAAACAGACAAACACATCAGTGCATAATGTATTACCAGGTGAGTGAGGTATAGGTTTTTATAAATTTTCTTGATTAAGGGACTAAACAGTGACGTGGATTCTCCGTCGGTCTCTTGTGGTTGAATCAATGTGAGTGTGCAATGGTGTTTGACAAGATGGAGAGAGGTTTAGTGAAAAAGAGAAAAAAGCGAGGAGCAGATAGGACAACATAGGCCGATATAACTTCAAATCAGTATCACGGTTATTTCAAACTTTTACTTGATTACGATTAATGAACGATTATTTATTTTATACACTTTTTTTACACTGCCTTTATAGTTCTCTAACAAGGTCTGTACTGTACAGTAAATATGCTGAACTATTAAAGCTGGTTCTAATGAAGAAGTGTATAGTGTATATCTTTGTGATTTTAAAATAATTGAAAGATAAGCACACAGTTTAACTATTCATGGCAATTTATTTTGAATAGTTAATCAAAGCACTAATCGCTTGCCAGTCTATTTTTTGGAGCCTTGCACTCTTCATATGCGGTAAGGCGATTGCGTTCCAAGTGATCATACAAACTGGTGGCGTTACCGTTGCTCGCTGAAATGTTTTTTTCTGCACTGTTTACATTTAATTTATTTTTGTTTGTCTTCACTGAAGCCAAAATGTGTCCAAACTACGGACACAGCATTTGTTGGCTCTGTGTTTGCACTCATGTCATCCATGCTGCCAGTTTTGCTTTCAGTGAACACAAGCTAACGTTAGTTGGACGGGGCGGAGGCACGTTACTGAACATGACATAGTATTTTTTTTATAAAGGGGACTGTTAATATACGCAAGCATTGGGGAAAGTATTTTTATTAACCGACAGAAAGAATTAACCGACATGAGCAAGATTAAGTCGGTGAGAGGTTCTAAATGTCGGTTTCAATAAATTTTCGGTTAATTGCCCAGCCCCAGGACAACGTGAAAAATCAATTGGAGACTTCCCATCTATTTAAAGCCCCTGTGGTGTGTGTGTGTGTGAGCGCAGCACTGCTTGCTGATGTTCCACAGTACACACAGTACACTCCTCAATGGTGTTATTGCAGCCCCCAGCTGATGTTACCTTTTGGATTAGAAATTGAAATGTGCCTTAAATAAAATCCTACAAAAACAAACTTGAGTAACTTGAGAAGACATTCTACCAGCGTCTCGCGTCTACAGCGAATGACGGGTTAACGCCATTTCAAGATAAGGAACGACTTCATATTAAGCTAAGGAAGCTATATGTTAAGTTTAACAAAAATTATTTTCCAACAAGGTGAAGGAATTTATCTCCATATGAATAAATCAATATTAATCTCATCAACCGGATGCCTATTTGCTGGGACGTAAATATACGCATGGCCAACCGCCCCCAGATTGGGGTGGTGGTTTGGTACCTGAAGCTACTGGGTGATTTTCCGCTCGGAATGCGACACGTGTCAGGAGACAGAGGATGCTTGTGATTTCAAACTTCCTAATAAAAACAGGAAACATGCGCTGCATACAGACACGCATGCTTTTTTTTACACTTTTTTTTTGTCTTTTTTTTTTTGGTTCGTCAAAACAATGCAGTATTGTTGTGTTTTTGGAGCTGAATGAACCTGTCTGCAGGCGAGCAGAAAATAGGAACAGACAGAAGAACCTGAACTACGCCTTCAGGAACATGCACGCATGAACGAAAAGATAAGACGCGTATGCAAGCACACCATCCAGGCACCGTGTGTTCGCTCAGGCAGGGCTCGGTCAACTCGACATCATCTTCTCTGTGTGACAGCAAACTTATGAAGAGATTTGAAGTTCTGTGTGTGTGTGTGTGTGTGTGTATGTGTGCGTTTGTTGCGTCCAGCCCATCATTACCCAGTGTTTAGTCATCCATATTTGGTTCTCAGATGTGCACCGCTCTCAACCAAGAAATGACCGGTGTATAACACACACACACACACACACACACACACACACACACACACACACACACACACACACACACACACACACAGGCCGCCTGCCTATTAGCATGTCAAGGCCACCTCCATTTTGCAGACACAGTAGGCCTACCGGTCTCTGTGACATAGTGTTATTAAGTAAACATCCATAACTTTTTCATAGAAGTAAACTTCATGTATTTGTGTAATATACATCATATCATTAATATTATTAGTGTGTAGTATGAGTGTTATGTTTTATTAATTCTCACATGTGACTCCACTGTGAAGTGCTAATGAAGAGGGAGGCACATCAGAGTCACTTAAGCATGTAGACCTGTGAAGTCGTACATCATTTTTGGGGCGTGCCCTTGTCCAAATATGGACTTCTGGGTCTAACAGTTTTTCCCTATGAGAAAAATGAATGCCGTTTTCGCCCCTACTGTCTGTGATTAACTCATGTGTTGCAAGCTTGCACATTTTGTCTAAGGCACAGCTGCCCACTGGATAAGACTGGTGTTTGTCAATTACGAGTCAATTAGGTAGTCAAAGTAAGCGTTTTGCTGCACGCAAGCTGTCACTCCTGCGGATACAATACATATATCAAATCACTCAGCAGTGAATTTAAAACTCCTGTAATGTTAACAGTGCAACTTACATTAGTGAGAGCGCAGCTACGACCGTCTGTATTAGTTTTACAGCTTTGGCATTCTTTTTCAAGGATAACCAAAAGAGGTTTGACTTTCAACTTTTAGCCATTACCAAACATCATATTACCTGCAAACGAAGACCTCAACAACATATCCGACATAAATTAACGTGAGCACTGGCGTAACCCAAAATGAAATAATGAAAAAAACTCCTATTTTTTTTTTTTATCCTTTTTTCATTTGGACCCGGAAGGCACTGCCGATGCGAGCAATGGCTACACGACTTCGCAGGTCTTTTGCAGAGCTGGTTAGACTGGGTGCAGTCTCTTGAGGAATTAAATATAACCGCCCTGTACCAGTTCCAGTTGGCTCGCCATTCCCCATCCCCCGCGGAGGCCCACCTGGCCCAGAGAAAGTACTGAAGGATCCCACTTTACACTGTGTATTAACACAACATGTGCGCTGCATCCTGAAGTAGGCACACTTTCACCATGTAGGCTTTGACGCGGTTTAGTGGCTTCCTTATTCTTCAACATCCTTACACACATCCCTACTTATTTATTGAGTAAATATCTGCAAATGGCTTGCACATACACTACACTGCCATGGTTGAATGTAGGTTTACTGCAGCATATATAGTAATGCTCATCTCCTGTTTCCTTATGCATTTGAAAACTTGACTGTTAATGTAAATGTGAATTACAATGTCTGGTGCCTCATCTATTTAGGATCAATAGAGGTTTGTCTAGTAAGCTTTGGTGTGTGATTGCCACTACACACTGTTGAGCATGTGATAACAAATATACTGCCACATTATTAGTGCCTTTCTTCTGGATGCTGGATTACCTGGAGCTCCATCTCCACCCTCACTGCTCCCAGGTGATTAATCACATCACCTGCTGGGTAACTGTTGAGAACTGTAGCTCTTCCCAATGGCTGGTTAAATACATTACCTCCATGTTCAAATGAGTGTAGAAACGAGGTCTGAGTGGCGGGACTAGTTATATATGATATACATTCCTTATCACACTTGTATGTGGTGTATGTGAAATAAGTTTGTATTAACTGTAATGTGTTCAGAAGAAACAGTGTTTGACATCCATTGTCTGCAAACATCTCCCTTTAGAAAAAAATGTTACATGTTTGATACTTTGCCGAACTGCTCCCTGTTTGCTTACCTTGACTGTGATGTCATCAGAGTGGGACGGCCCGGGGTGGACTGCTTCTGTCAGCACGAGAGTGGAGCGGCGGTTCTCCAGCTCCAGTTCCTTATCAACGAGGTAAGCCACAGCCCAGAATGCTGTACACAGTCTGCAAAGTTGTACCCATGGCTGATGAAACTGAGTCAATAGGGGCATCAGCAAACCAGCATCAAAATGCAGTTAAAACTTTATTCATATTCGTACATATACATAAATATCGTCGGTCCAATGGTCCAACTTTTTTTTTTGCCAAAATATTGATTCATATACCTCTTAAATTCATATAATAATTCATATACCTCGTAAATTCTAAAACGAACAAGCACCCAGAATGTACCAGACGAGATATATTAACCCCCCCCCCTTCTTCATTTTTACTATCCCCCATGTCAGAACCAGGATTTGCGACCCCCCCCCCCCCACCCCCGGACCCCGAGCACACATCCTTGCTGTGTAGCAGCATTGGGGCGTAGCTCTTTGGTATAGAGGGGAGCATAATCTGTATGCTAACGGTCCCATAGGTGGTGAATAGAGACACTGGCCTGCTGAGAGAGAGGGAGGGAGAGGGGGAGAGAGAGAGAGAGAGAGAGAGAGAGGGAGGAATTCAGGCCACTAAAGGCACAGCTAACTACTGAACTATCTCTTTCTCTCTCTCTCTCTCTCTTCCTCTGACCTGCTCTATCTTTCCATTTCTACCCACTCCACTTCTTTTTGTGCCCGCTGGCTCTTTCAGCCCACTTGCGTACCGCTCACCGGCCTACTTTGTGATGTGTCTGAGGCAAGTGCGGAAAAAGTGTGTGTGTTTGTGTTTGTGTGTGATGCACCTTTTTGGTGCTGTGGACAAGGTGCTATGGTTTGTTCTCCTTGGTGTGTACTGTGAGCACATAACCTAGGCCCGTAGGCATGCATGCGTGTGTGCGCGTGTGTGTGTCTGTGTGTGTGTGTGTGTGTGTGTGTGTGTGTGCGCACACTGACTACCTACTCTTATTGTGTGTGTGTGCGGGCGGTCGGTTGTCCGGCTAACAGTCTGCTAGCATACACCCGAGCAGCCTCTTGACTTCCAGACCGTTGCAATGATCTCCTCATTAGTGGTTTGAACTTTGGTATCCATGAGAGTTCATTATTGGGTGTCATCCCCACCCCTCATGCAGACCTGTAGCTCGCACGCACAGCCACACCGACGTCATTGTGTTTCTCAAAAAGAGGTTGTGGCCGATGAGAGACGGAAGAGGCTGGGCTACATTTGGGGGGGGGGGGAGGGGGGGGGAGGGCACTCATGCCACATGCACACCTCACTAACCTTTGACTTGGTACCAAACACCCTTGGCTCTAGTTTCCAGATGGAGCAAGGCCGGCGGCGGTGGCGCTAACGCAGACTAAATAACAATTTTGTTGGGCGCAAGGTGGTTTTTCCCCGCCTGGGCGCTTTTGCTCATTTCCTGGCACACCGTGACATTGCTTGCATCGAAATAGGCGTAGGGGCGCAGTAGAGGGTGTGTCAGTCAAAATCATGTTTGGCTAGTTTGGTGTCAAATAAAACCAAATATTGCACTAGCGTCTCCGCCTGGTCAGACCACGTCTTAGCGCAGACACAGGCGTTGTGTGGTGGTTTACGGGCTTTAGGCGAAGGTGCACTAAGCACAGACTTCACACACGCCACTTTTGTGTATGCTAAGTTTGGTGAATAAGTTAACTAAATCACTACTGTCCTTGACCTTTTTAATCACAAAAGAAAATATATGCACATGTATCATTGGTGGTTTATTAGAGGTGCCATATTTTCCGCACTTGCGACTGTGTACCTTCCGAAGAAGGACAACAGTTTTGACAGTTTACTCATATTTACATTTACATTTACATTTACAGCATTTAGCAGATGCTTTTATCCAAAGCGACTTATAATTAGTAAATTTTTCAACAGTTTAACTGGTTAACCACCAGTTTTTGCAAGCAAATAACATTCTCCTAGAATAAGGACAGCATCATGTCATGAGGTTACTTCACATTTTTAGTACATTACTCGAAAGTTATCATTCACTTCTTACACAGTCATTAATTGCTAGCAGCCTAAATTCTGGTGCTTAATAAAGTGCTTAATATTCTAAGAGCTGATCTAACAGAGTAGAAAGGAGGATGAAGAGGAGGAAAGAACAAGGATTGTTATAGAGGATTTTTGTTAGTGGGATTGGTGCTATGAGGTAGAAAGATCGGTGGCCAAGGTACCGAGGTGGATTTTAAAGAGGTGGGTTTTAAGTCTGTTCTGGCCGCTGCAGGAAGCTCATTCCACCATTGCGGCGCGCGGACAGAGAAGAGTCTGGACTGGGCTGAGCGACTCTTATGTGCAGCTCGTAGCGACGGAGGTGCCAGCCTGCCAGCCGAGGTGGTAGATCGAAGTGCTCTGGCTGGGGCTTGGAATCTTACCATTGCTTGAATCAGATGTGAGCTGAGATGGGGAGCCAGTGAAGGTTTCAGAAGAGGGGGGTTACATGGGAAAACTTTGGTTGGTTGAATACCAGACGTGCTGCTGCATTTTGGATTTGTTGTAGGGGTCTGGTAGCAGAGACCGGACTCTGCTTACTCTTGGGAGAAGCTTTACAGCTAGTCTGGACTTCTGGCCGTCTATTACAAAATTGGCAGTTCGCCGTGAGAGCGCACTGCTGTTAAAGGGAATGAGAGGAGCTGATTTGATTGGCCCCCACCACTCCTACTGATCATTTGTTCATTCTAATCCAACCCTTTTACCACTGTGCCCGATTACCAAAAAGTATTGGCCACACCTTAGGTCGGGGATCCTGGAACATTTTGAGGGAGAACAAATTTAGCAGACCGTCCTTACTTTTGCTTCAGGCAGACAGACTCAGACACCAAATATTTAAACACTATTATGCACAGTAAATGGTTTTATAGTGCTATTTCCTCATGGCCGTGGTGACTGTTCACCTGTCTGCAATCAACATACAATTATACCATAATGGAATCTTCCACGTGTCTCTCTTCCCCTGTCTGCCTGTTGCTGCCTTCATCTCTCCCTCTCCCTGCAGTGCTGCCCTCCATCTGGTCGCTGTCCTTGTTTGCTTCTTTGAAGCACGGCGGCAGTCAGCAGTCTCAGTAGGAACACAATAACCACGTCAGTCTGCGGCGCGACGCCGTCTGAATGCCAGACGACAGCTGACACGTGCGCACAAAGGATTAGAGTGCGCCGGTAGCGGTGCGAAGAAGACAGAGAGGTGGAAATAGACAGATATCCCTGCATGCGCAAAGAATCACTGTCAGTGTCGGTGGCAGCTAGCAGAACGTGGAAAGATAGATCACTGATTATTTTCCGGGTTAGTGCCGCTAACAGAAACAAACCTAGAGCATTGAAGGTGGCAACTATGGAGGATTGAGCAAGAATGAGCAGAAATGACCACAAAACCAAAACGCACCCATCCTCTCTACTTCTCTTGTCGCCTGTACTCGAGCAGCGTCAGCCTAAGCGTGCTGCAGGGGGAGGTGCAAACAGCAATGTTTATATAACACTGGTTTCAATCACGAGGATAATTTCAGACACAAATTGAGCTGTGTCCATTTAAGGTCTTAAAATCAATTGTTTGCTTGTTCCAAAGCCAAAAGTCCTCCTTCAGGCCAGTGAAAGGCCGCCATTGTTAAATGACATCAGACGTGTGAAACAGAGTGATGCCAAAAACAAAAATCCCTCAAGTGGGCTGGGAGATTAAAAAACAAAACAAAAACAATACTAGAGCGTATATCCGACATGTTAACCTCCTGAAGGTTCTCGCTAATCATCTGCACTTTCTCAATCAGTCAAATTTGACATGGATTAGTGGCAGCATATCCTCGCTAATGCTATTAACAGTGATATGCTAGGGGGCCGCTCCGAAAGTGGATAACGGGCCACCGACACCAAATCGAAACAAATAAGCGGAAAAAGCACAAGCAATTATGTTGTTCATTAGTTTTTTCCTTTCCAGTTTAATTATTTTGGGAGATTAATGATTGGGATTCATAAATGAGCCTCAATACCTCACATTAAAATAGGGTATTATGAAAGAGCTGTCATGTGCTTTTAAGTGAGATGGAATAGCTACTGGCAGCATTAAAGAGTTAAGGTGATTCACACATAGGATTATTTAGGAATCAGAGACTGTGTGTGTGTGTGTGTGTGTGTGCATGTTTTTGAGGGGTAAATTACTGAATAATTGAGAGTTTTAACTTGACAGTAATAAATCAAGTTATTCTTGGAGTGAAATAAATATATGCTGCAAAGGAGCCAAACTCTCCATTAGTGTAGTTTTGTGTGTTGTTATGTTCCAAATTAACTTACGTTATGTGTGTTTAATGTGTGTAGGCCTATATCTGTTTCTGTGAAGCTGTAGGCAAGAAGAAACGGAGACCCGGAGAGAACAGAGGAGGGGGGTGGGGGTGGAGGAGGGTGTGTGTCTGAGACATGAATCTCCGTGGATTAGCAATGCCTTTGGACTATATTCACTCTCTCCGTGATTAGCTTAATAAACCGTTATCTTGAGCTAACCTCTCCCCTGGGCTCCGGTCCTCAAACACACGCCATGACACCTCCACCCTGGAAATTCAGTAGGTGTAAAATAGACATTAATTTATCATATTTATTAGTGAGCTAATATATATATGTTTTTTCTGTTGAACTGAGAACAGAAGCGTAAACTCAAATGTAAACCCTTCAGAAATGCTTCTAGCAGTGTTTATTTGTTTTTTTTAAAGGCGGAAAGCGATAATCACTTGTCCTGAAGAGCCTGTCAGCGTAATGACTCCTACTGTCCACTACATGACAGCGGGGTGAAGGGCCTCTTTCATTTCCTGATTTGCAGATAGCCAATGACGGGCCACTCATGCACAGCCCAGTAATAATGCCCTGAGCATCCTCATTGGCAGGGCCGCGGGGAAACCTAACTCAATTATCATGTCTTCTGACTCATTCCACTTCCTTTCGATGTCCATGTGTCTGTTTTGCGCCAGTGATGACTGACAGCGCTGCTTGTCCGTTGACATTGTCTGTTTGAATGAAAGCGCCTGGGAAATTAAACATGAGTAACGCTCTATATAACGCTCCAACGCTGGCTCCTCTCTGTGCTCTGGCAACAGGTGGCATGGAGGGGCGTATCTGATTAGACTTTGGTCAGAAACGATCCAGAGTGGTTCGTAAATATAGCATAGGATACAGACCACAAATGGACAATAATTAGTAAAACCTGCTTATGTAGTTATTCCATTCATTGAGCCAGTATGCGCTTCACACTATTCCTTCACGACCCTAGAGTATTTTACTCTGTTTATGTCATTCGTTTACGCCCTATTTACCTGCATAAATAAATAACGCATGCATGAACGAATACATTCACAAACTTCACATTCGAACACTGTGCGTTGAAGTTGGGCTGCGTGTCCATAACAAGTCAGCCATATTGCCCTCTGCCCCCCCTCTAGCTCTCTAATGAGTAGGTATAGCGTTGTACATTCCCTTTGTCAGGGCGCTCACTCATCTCTTTCCCGCCTCATCGCCACTTTCTTCATTTAAAACTCATTAACGGCTATAATCTGTCTGCACATTGACATACCCGGGCTTGTTCTGAGAGCCGCGTATTGATCTGAGACAGCTCCACCAGCAGCGTTCATTAGCCCAGGTATTAGCGCGGGCCTGTTCCAGCTCAGTGAAAGGAGTTATAGAGGAATGACTGCGTCGCCACGACAGACTCTGAATTCCCATGTTTGCTTGTGACCTGCAGGGGGCGCTGGTCACGGCCTGTGCAGACGACACGCTACATCTGTGGAACCTGCGACAGAGGCGGCCGGCTATTCTCCACTCTCTAAAATTCAACAGAGAGAGGTGAGTTTGACGCGACGACTTCATTTTTACTTTAAATGCGGTTCATACACAGTACATAGTTGACTTTAACATGATGGACTATTATCTGAATTAGGGATTGCACATTTTGTGTGCTCTCTTGTTATGCAACATAAAAAGACATGAAAAATGTCATCAGATATCCATTCATAATTAAATACAATACACATCTGTAAATCTTACATATAGTTTAGGCATACTATTTAACGATATGTACTCTCAGTATGACTATATGAGAAAGACTCACACACAATATTTGTGTTTAGATTACCACAAAATCCTAAATGTAAACATAAAAACATCCTAACAAATCCAAATCAAAAGATATAATGTAGAAAAAGGAAGAGGTTAATGCGTATCAAAGGACTTGTAGGCTATATATCTCACACACGCACACATGCAGTCCTGCTTATTTGCACAGACATTATGCATGTGACTCTCCAAGGTTGCGTTTTATTAAGTAAATTAAATCTTAGACTGGATAGATCTTCAAGTCTCAAGGTCTGCTGTGGATGAATACTTGAGAGAAAAGTGAAGTTTGTGTCAATATAAGGTTTTTCTCCAGCATTCCCCAGCCATCTTGAGAGGCTTTATGCAAACACTGAGCAACGTTACATATGCAGGTGATATGTGGCTACGAAACTGTAACAACTGCGGGTGTGAGGTTGAGTGTAGGCGCAAGCCGGAGAGAGCACAGCGACAGCCGAGGAATGAAAGTTACGCGTGAAGCGTATATTTAATAATTAAAACAAAACAAAAAGCACAGGCTACAGGGGCAAAGAAACAACATGCCACTAAAACAATGACCCACAGCACTACGCCCTGCTGAGGGAAACCTAAATAAAGACAATAATTAACTAAACTTAATGCACCTGTGCGGGGCTAATCCCCTGCAGGTGCGCAGCCAAGGGGAGAGGCATGTAGCGTGCATGAGCCCGTGCACGCTGATCGTGACAGAAACAGAGCCAAACACTATAATCCCAAGTTCAGCGAAAGAACAGTTTTAAATATCAGAGATTTCAATATATCGAGATGCTGACCGATGTTAACCTTTTGTGACTTTAGACACTAAATATTCTCTTTGAAAGAACAGGAACAGCTTGTGAAAATCTCCACTGGCCCTGATGAATAATTCTGACCTTGATTCAACTTTTCAGAAGAAAAGGTCATGTGCAGTGCTAACTGCGGTGAACTTACACATGCTGACTCTCACAAAGCGCTAAGTTCAACGTGCGCGTCTCTGTGTAGCAAAAATGTCAAACAGCCAACGTTTCAACCACTCACAGCAGGCTTTGAAAAGATTTAGAAAATGTCACTGTTGACAGCAGTAGGAGTATGTTTGCTTCTGAGTATTGTGGCAGTTCTAAATAACACCCAGAAGGAATTGCTCAGTTTAATGTTTTTTTTTAAATTGAATATAGCCGTGCGTTGCGTCACTCTCAGGGTGTCCGTCGTCCGAGGGGGGTAGACGCCAGTCCGGGGTCGCTGTGAAACACACAGAGGTCAATCAACATCAGAGGAGGGTAATCCAGGGAGTAGTCTCATTCAGCCATTCCAGGTTTCAATGCCAGTAAATCCACAGTTACACTCGACAGGTACAATCCAAACTACAATCACTAAACCACCACTCTGCTCGCTGTGGTAGAGAGTAGCCGCCCACCTCCGTGCGTGCTCTCTCCCGATTGGCTAGTAAGTAAGTAAACTTTATTTATATGGCACCTTTCACAGACAAGAGGGGTCACAAAGTGCTTTACAGCAAAGAACAAATTAAAAACAAGTAAAATAACCATAAAACATATGACTAATCAAAAGCTTGTCTAAAAAGATGTGTCTTTAGGTGCTTTCTAAATGTTTCAATCGAGTCCAAAGCTCTCAAGGCTACTGGGAGAGAGTTCCATAGCTTTGGAGCCACCACACAAAAAGCACGATCAC
>JAOEHI010030890.1:0-24561 GCA_025447815.1 Percopsis transmontana | reverse complement strand
CAGGACAGACTGTGTGTGAACTATGTCTTCATTTAATTGCAATTAAATTAAAATACAAAGACCATATATTTCTCTCTTTTCCAGTGTTGTATATTACAAAATTTTTCCATAACAAGCTGAATGGCCGTGAAAAGCTACCAACGTGGGTAATGGAACAGCAGTCTCCTGAGGTTCCAGTAATTTTCTCACCTCTTTTCCTGCATTTCAGGGATGTACTTGGTGTCCAAGTACATCCGGGAGAAGTCGGACAGCGTTGTGATCTTCTCGGGTGAGGGCTCTGACGAGCTAACCCAGGGGTACCTTTACTTTCACAAGGTAAGACCTCGCAAGGAACTGTTTTTTTCCCAATTCCCCTGGGGTGGCCAGTGTCACTAACAGACGTACTCCTTGTGCAGGCTCCCAACTCCAAGGCTGCTGCAGAGGACAGCGTGAGGCTCCTCAAGGAACTCTACCTGTTTGATGCTCTCCGTGCTGATAGAACTACCGCCGCACATGGGTAGGGCCCTGGCCCCGATCCAGCATTAGTAATGCACCGAAATCGAAAATTCTTGACCGAAATCGAAAATTCACGATGCACTTGACCGAAACCGAAAATTACTAAAAGCACCGTACCCCCTCTTATAATTTCTGCGGAACAAATACTGCAGCTTGCAAATTTTATGTCCTTATCAGACACTTTAAAGTATTTCCACACCACTGACATGATCTGCTTTTGCTGGGTAGTGCCTTGATAATGGTTAGATCGTCGAGCGTGAAATCTGAACACTGAGGGGCGGGGCGGCATATATTTTCAGCCTTTTTTTCTCTTCCGGGTAAAAATACAATTTTCGGGGGGCAAAAATTGTAAAAAAAATTGTAAAAAAACTAATACGTTGCATCCGTATTAGTAATTTCTATTAGTGGCAAAACTGTGGTTTCCAACCAGCCAGCAGGCATCCATTTCCTTCCAGTAGAGGTCACTACTGGAAAGGTTTAATCTTGGAGTGAAACATGAATAGAATCTATTCAAATCTTAAAGATATATGTTCTCTGCTGTCAGTAGAGCATATAAACTTTTTAAATATACATCTATAAATAAATAAATGAAAATACAATACGCCACATTTAGCACTTTTTAAACCTGTTTTTTCCACTTTTTGGGTAAAATATTGAAATCTATATACTCATTATGTTTTTGTGTGCTGCTGTATGAATTCATTGGGTGTATGTTTATTTACTGTAGTCTGGAGCTGAGAGTGCCTTTCCTGGACCATAGATTTACTGCCTACTACCTCTCCTTGCCCGAGGAGATGAGAGTGCCCAAGGTCAGTGTGCCCTAAGAGGACTATGTACAGTACGAAGGTTCAGCTGATTATATTTCCCACCGGTGCTACAGACAGACAAATGTCCAAATGTGAACATATATTCTAAATGTGGTCTATATTCTCTGTGGGCAGAAAGGGGTTGAGAAGCACCTTCTGAGGGATGCCTTTAAAGGCCAGAATCTGATCCCTGAAGAGATCCTGTGGAGAAGAAAGGAGGCCTTCAGTGACGGCATCACGTCCGCAAAGAAGTCCTGGTACACCAGCCTGCAGGAGCACACGGATTTGGAGGTACACACACCTCCCTATAGCATGGAGCGTTTATGGATTGTTGATCTTGCTCTCCTTGAGGAAGCGATGGACAGATTCTGTCCCCGCCTCATATAGAAAAGTCAAGGTAATATTCACTATGTTGCAATTGGGTCATTTAGCAGACACTTTCATCCAAAGTAAGTACAGTTACAAGTATTGGGGAGCAGGTAGGATGCTTACAGATAGGCTGCTTACAGATAGGCTGGGCATGTTGGGGAGCGAACCCACAGCCTTTTTGGTGAGAGTTGACCACCCTTACCACTAGACTATCCTGCCCCCTTGTTATACATACAGTAAAAGCTAGGTCGTTTATAATTAGTCCTCAAAGAACATTTCAACTTGCAAACCCAGACATCTTGGATCTGCTGGTGTATGACCCGCCCACTCTTCTTCATGTCTCCCAGGTGAATGACATGCAGCTGGAAAAGGCTCACAAGGTGTTCCCGCACAACCCCCCCAAAACCAAAGAGGCCTACTACTACAGGCAAGTGTTTGAGAAGCTGTACCCCGGCCGAGCCCAGTGGCTCCCCCACTACTGGATGCCACGCTGGATCAAGGCCACCGACCCGTCAGCCAGAACGCTGTCTATATACACACCTGACAAGGACAAGTGATTGGCAGTTGCATGGGGGGGGTAATGGTCGTTGGCTTCTGGCGTTGGTTATCCCACACCTCATGTAATCATCATCTTTAACTAGATTTTGCAATGATAACATTTTTAAATGAAAAGAACATGTGTGCTGTTGAAATAATTCTGGTGAACACTGATTGCTTTGGGAAATGCCACAAGCTGCTTTAAAAAAAAAATCTTTTTTTTTTATTTTTTTTTTTTTTTTATAAAGTTTAGAATTTTTGTATCTGCTTTTTAAAATTGTGTCACGATTCATACGGCGGTTGCGGTTGAGGGGTTTCAAAAATGGCCCACAATGATGTAGTTGCAGTTTTTTCTTAACTTGACAAGTTCCAGAAAGTGGTAGATCGATTGTTGTGCCTTCACCATGCCATCTATGTTTTATCTTCCTTTAATGCTCCAGCTCTTCCTTAGGTAATTCGGAAGCTTTCCAGCCTGATTCCCCCCTGTTAGCACAGCATGGGTAACATAGAAATCCAATTAGATTGATGTTAAGATCCTCAATGAACTTCATATAGTTAATTTTGTTTAAGGGCCCTTTGTCTCTATGTAGAAGTGTTTATGTACTAGTTTAATATTACTACCCAAACCACTCTAGTACTGAAAATAATTTTGGGTTCACGCGGTGTACTTTAGTCTGTAATTCTATTGGAAGATGTAGTATTTTTAATTTGTTAAATTACCCTTATAAAGCCTTTAGAATTGACCATTCAGGCCAGACAGGTTTGAAAAATTAAAGATTTTGCCTATAACTATTCCTCATCATTATAATGTGCGTTTGTGTTACATTATGTGGATGAAGTAAACTAGCACTCAATTTGTAAATGTGATTTGAATTTCTTCAGTTTTAGCATGATTGGGGAAAAAAAGTTTATTCTATACCTGAAGTGCTGTTAAATTAATACATCTATTTAAGTGATGACTACTTGGCACAATCTGTGTGTTTTTTCCCTCCCAAGAGTGTGGATGCGCAGTTGAAAAGGACGAGACGCTAGGAGCTTTAGTCATAATAGTTAAAGTTTGATCAAGCCTTTGACGTGTATTCGGTAGCCTACCACTGTCACTCGCTAGAGGGCTCCCCTTGCAAAGGTAGCTCAGATATTACTTTTTTTACACCGCTTGTCGCGTTTAATAGCCTACATGATGATAAATATGAAAATAATTACAGCAAATGCATTGGTGACGACAACAAAGTTCAATAAAGAAAATAGTTTTAATATACAGTATAGAGACAATATCACACACGGGTACAGTATTTTGTCATGTCGCCGCCAGGCCTATCTGTCTAGATTGAAACACATGACCGAGTTTTTCACTTGAAACTGAAATGACATGTCCGGTCAGGGCAACTTGTCCGTTCTCAGCGGTTGTATTTACAGAACAGTTATGAGGCACTATACAGTGACGCTGGCAGTGCAGTTTTACATACCCAGGGGTATAGCATTGCTTTGATGGTTAGTGACACACTGTGTTCTTTGTGACATGGCAGACGGTCCTTATGGTCTTTATCGAATGAATCACTTTTCTGCAAAGGGGTTCATAACATTTTTCACTCATGCGCCCGTCCTGCTAACACAAAACAAAGTGGCACAGGAACAGCACTGCAAGGATACATCACTACAATGTGGAAACGGATTTTTTAAATTAGATTTTTTTTATCATAAACCAACAGCTACACGTTGTTTTGAGAAAACGAAACCAGTATCGGACGGATGGCAAGATGACAGCAGGAAGGTCAGCGCTGCTTATCGACGTTTACCGACGCTTGTCGTAGTTGTGTATTGTGTTCCATTCATAGGAATCTGCATTTGGGGAGAGAGAGTGTGTGAATGAATCGGTGACTTTAAATTCTTGCCTCATATATTTCACGCTCATCAAATTAATTTCAACGAATTTGAGAAACGTTTTTAATAATGCATGCATCAAAGTGGCTTGGCAAGTGAGCATATTTCACAAAGTATCCTAGGCTATACCGTGAGTCTTCAAAAATACAATTACCTGGCTCCTCTTGGCTCCTTTTTCCCATCAGTCCGACAAATGAGTTGATTTTATGTCCTATAGAGAAGAAGTTGTGGTTTTAATCCGTGAAGAGCAAACGTAAAACAGTCTAGGCCTAGGCTAAAACCTGCAGAAAAATACCATTAGCTAAACCTTACTGATCTAACGAAAATGTTTCTGGTCTTAGGATGCTCTTAGGGAAGCAACTTGGTTTGTAAACCCTGCAAAAGTCCTTGATGTCTGACCCCTGCCATCGGGGGGGTTACGATGTGGAAATTGTTTCTCCCCAAAAGAGAGGGGGCACCTGCAAGATGCTGGGGAGCCAGGCCTAACGGCATTCCTGTCAATCACAGAAGCCCAATGGAACGTAGACCTAATAACGTCACGGGGTCGGAGGGGTTATTAAACCACATTAAGTAGGCGTGTCCACATTTTAAGTAAACGGTGAGCAAACGGAGTCTGCGACAGCCTTAAAGACCAACTACAAAGAACATTTAGTATTGCTTATCGTGCATAACAAACCCTAGCCACTGGGTGTAATTATTTAAAATTCCATGGAATTTTAAAAGTAAAAATGTGTATGGTAGGCCCTATGTGGATTCTTGTTATGAGTCAAGTGGCCGTGACGCCTAGCTCCATCTTTCCATCAGTAAACAATCCAATTGAAGTCTTCCAGATGCCCTTGGGGCATTGGCTGCAGCACTCTATATGGCCCTAATGATGAGGGATTTAGAGGCATGCTTGCGAGAAGCCTGCAGATGTATAAACCAGCCTACTACATGTATAGGCTATTTATTCATGCTGCAATGCGCCGCATTACGGGGGGAAGTGGGGGCGGGCCGGCGGGGGTCATTTAGAAAATGCTATTGACTAGAGAGAGAGAGGGGTGGGGGGAATCCTCATTATTTCTTCTACCTTTTCTTTGTTCTCTCTCTCTCTCTCTCTCTCTCTCTCTCTCTCTCTCTCTCTCTCTCTCGCAGACACGTCTTCGCGAGACCACCCCCTTTGCTGACCTGCGCTGGCAAATTAAAGCGGTCCACCATGGTCTTAATAGCAACGCGGGAACAAAACCAAACGTTTACAATCCAAAAACTTGTTAAGCTGTGGGTGTTGAGAATTAATTAAAACCTCAGAAAATTTCTGCAGCCTTTAATTCGCTGCTCTTTTTTATTGTGGGTTGTAGGCTGTATGTGGCCCCATATGCCGTCTGAAGCCATCTGGTTGGTCCAGTTGACTTTATGCGAAAATAAATCTGTTTTCTCTGTCAAATAAATGGAAATATCAACCACTTGCATATATTGTGTGCTGCATATTCATCAAATGTGCCCTGCCTAGTAGGGTAGTAGGGTAGTAGGGTTGTCCTGTAGCCTATATTGTAGTCAAAGAAATAGTAGGCCTATAGTCATATTTCCGTATTCATTTCTCAAAGGTCTGCAGGACATTAAACAAATGACACCTGTTGTTACACCTTATCCTATAATCAGACTAGGAAAATCTCTTTTATTCATTTAGAAATTAGAAAAAAAGACCGCCGTAGCCTACTTACTTTTGCGCGTGATCTGTGCATTTGCTTTGAGAAGAAAAGTGGGAGACAACTTGATTAGGTAGGCTATAAAATGGGGGAAAACTTCATAGAAGATATTGGCATGCAAACTACATGCAGACTCGTGGACTACCCGTGGAGCGCTTTCCCATGAGGCCGATGAACTGCTGGGGCCGAGGCTTCCTAGTCATTCTCCGCAGGATTTCTCTGAAAGGGTCTGTAGCAAGCCACCCATCCTGTGGAGGAGCACACAACTTATTACCGTTTCTATTTTTATTCAGAGTAGACCTATAATTTCAGTCTGTTTAGTAGACAGGCCACGGTGGATAATAGAGCTACAGTATCTCTATAACTTCCTTGGTCCTGTGGCAGCATGCAGGGCATTACGCCGTAAGCCATCCATCCAGGTCCTGCTTGTAAAACGCCCCGTACGAGCTTAGGAACGCGGCAGTGGACATTTATCTACACAATAGCTCCACAATACAGTTTATGAGTAGAATAAAAAAGCTGTTTGGGATCTTGGCGGACGCCCCAATCCGCAATGTCAAACGCGGAACGTGCCCCACATGTGAATTGTGACAGTCCGGCCGAACAAAGCTGCCTGCGCGCAACTCATCCTATAGGATGAGTTGCGTGCGCGCAGCTTACTAATAGGCTATGGTATAGGCAGGCCTGTTAGATCTTACAACTTTTATGCTATAACAATCTTTTGATGGAAAAATCGCATTCATTCTATAATAGTGCATTTTAATGTCAATGTTATCCAACACAATGCCTCATAATAACTAGCCAATAGCTTATAGCAACTGTATAATCATGTAGTGAGAAAGAAAATCCTCTAAGAAACAGTTTATATTGGTCACTTTTTAATGCTGTGTTAACTGGCCAAGGCCAATAAACTTTTTGGAATTGGCATTTTGATAATTTTGTGGAGAATAAACATCCTACCTGAATGCTATTGCTGCTCGTCCAGTAATCAAGTTCTTCTTTTGGACCCATTTCCTCACATAACACTTGAGCGACAGCGACGAAAGCTAGTAGGAGCGGTAGGAGAATTTTCATGATGCAGCGAGCCGTTTCGCACAATCAACGCTTCAGCCAAAAGCTCTGTTCGATGCGTGCGCCTGAAAATAGTCTATTACAGTGGCGAGATGTGATGCCGGAAAAAAAGATCAGTGGCGAGTAGAATATGCGTGCACACTGTTGCTTGAGTTAAAGCTTGATATTACATAAGTGGGAACAACATCCTCTTCATAGTAGCTACTCAGTGAAAAAAAAACGAAATCCCGGATTCGTTGCCACCCCTCCAGTGGTGTCCGTGCGTTCTGCTCTGTGCGTCTTCGTGACCAGAACTCTGTTCTGCAGCACTTTATAGAAATGGTAGGAGGTGTCAGGGAACTTTTATTGGTTTAAAACCAACCACGAGCGCAGGGTACACACTCTAAATCTGTATGACTAATATCCTATGTTTTTTCTTTTTTGGTTTAAATCAATTTTACGTGCAGGCCAAATTTCCCAAAAAGGCTTCCCTGTGACCTTTTTTGACTGGTAGCCCAGTGCCCAGAATACACAATTAGGCTACATCTAAGTGTTCAGACATTGATGACGCATTTTGGGTTTTAGGAATGATCCCTTAAGGCAGTAACATCAGTCAATGTTGTGATATTTCTTGACAAATGTCCCTGTCAGATCATGTTTAATTTTTTTTTATCATTATCTACATTTTATTTTAACCTTAGTGTGCTCAAGGATGCAATTAATTTCCTTATTTTCTTTTGATTAACTTCTTTCACTCAGGGTTTTATACTGTCAGGAAGTGTCATACATGCGTAGGCTATTTGTCTTTTCTTTCGAATGATAACAGTACAAAGACATGACAGTGTTCTATTATGTCTGCATGGCCGTTGAAAAGGATAAAGGCTACACGTGTGTGTGTGAGCTAACCTCAGGGGTCACTGATTTCCATCAGAAAAGCTGTTTGTTCAAAGAATATTCTTCTCACAGTGATAGAAGGACACAGACAGGCCAAGAACAGTGTCCACGCAACTCAACCAGCGCTTGATTGCACAAGGGCTGTTTTTTAATCAACAATGGATTCCTTTTATTAAATCACGTTATTGATAAACGCAAATGAAAGTGAATGGCGATCATTACACGCATCAGCAATGTCGTACACCTATTAATTGAATCTGAGGTTCTGTAAAAATAAAACTGAATGTGTAAACGGAGTGTACTAACTAAATGTTTTAAAAATGTAATGTGTCTGAAGAATATATTCTGCAAACATGTTGCATAGGCTACACCTGTAGGACTCGCACGAGCGACACATTACGTGCGCACGTATGTACCCTGCTGCACATGTGCTTTCATCGGGTGACCTAAGGCAAGGCAGTTGTGTGCCCTTCCCGGGCAGGTGGGGAGACGAACGGAGGAACTGTGGATGAATTTAAGCGGCTAATAACCATCACTTATCTCAACCACGGGGACCCAGAGGCACAGAGTCCCGGCCTGGGATCTATTGCTTATCTAATTAACAGGAAGGAGGTACGGGGTGGGGGCGGGGGTAGAGAGAGAAAAAAGCATCAGGAGGAGGGAGGACGAGGACATATAAGGGAGGGGCGCAGTAGACGTTTGAGGTTGGGACTGCTGTGCGGGTAACGCAGTCAGAAACCCCTCCATTGGCCTATACGTCATCTCAGTTTTGATGATAATATCGGGGGACCAGTCAGGACGATGAGATCAGGGAGAGTGACGCACAGCCGCTGCAGACGTGGGGAATGGGTATTGTTCAAACGCAGATCATTGTGTGTGATGAGAACCACAGTAGTTCTGAAACTTTCTTGGCTTCTGTAGCCTACCCCGTTTCAGTTATTTCCCAAGCCAGCTACCCTATAGGCCTACAGAAGTATAGAGTATCATATTTTAAAATTCGCCAAAATACTGCAATATTACACAGATACACAATATACTGTACAGTTAGACCATTAGTACCTTTCATCTGCTGCTTTCAATTCAGTTTTCAATAAAGACCTGTTGAAACAGTGGATCTACTGTTATCATTATTATTCTTACAAAATTGTATGATTTCCACTTTGTCATGTGTACCCCAAATGGTACCTCAAAGTATCTCTAGGGGTAGAAATACTACCATTTGGGAAATACTGAGCTACAAATTGCCAATAGTTAATGCCTCCATGAGTTAATTGGGAAATCCCTATAGGGCAGATAGCATTAGCATTTAGCCCACAGAATAAATAGCAGACACAATTATTGTCATCAGTCTATACTACGGCACTGAATTGAATTTCAAATTCTTCCTCTGCCTCTGAGTTTCTGAAAAATATAGTCACAAAGACATCAAGTTTGTGATTGTTATTTGGTTCATCACAAACACAGTATTACAAATGTACGAGTATAGCTTTTTTTTTACTGTATTTCAGGACCAGACTGAATGTATCAGTGTAGATCTTTTAGATAATGCAGTACAAATTATAGCTATAGTCAGCTGAGGTGACAATTTCTGTTCAGAAAACTGACATAATGGATTTCATTGGAGATTTGTGTTATGTCTTTAAGAAATGGTTATCACACATCTCAGATTTTACTATAAGACTCTTGAATAAGCAGGGAAAACACCAAGGAATTCTGGGACGATGACACTTGTAGTAAAAGATTGTAGGCCCACTTTAACCTGAAGAACATGCCCGAGTGCTACTCCACCACTTCTATCCATTCCTTTTGTGTGCATTTTGTGTTCATTTGCGTTATTTTCCAATTAATGTTCTGCTTTGTAGGTGAGGTGATTTTTATTGTATTAATATTGTATTATTATTACTATACTATTTTACTACCCTGTCACAACTAAACTGTAATGATCATGTAATGATCAGACTGAAGGTGGTACATTCTGAAAATACCTCAGTGAGGCTTCTTTCTGTCGCTGGTCACAGCAACAGAGGGTAGCTTCAAACACACAATTCATATGTAAAACAAAATGGAGCCTATTTGCGACCACAGCTTTTCCCAAAGATATACTAACCGTCCACGGAAAAAAAACAATACCAATAAATGTTTCTAGCCTTTTAATATTTCAAAAAGATTTAGTTCACACAGTGAACACATTAACAGAAACAATATTTATTAATTCAGGCCAGTGTTCTTACAGTTTGTGCTGAAGGATGAAGTAAATGCATGTTGCAGTTGTTGTTTTAGCTTTTATATTTGACTGTAAAATAGAATAAACCTCAGTGGAGAGGCAAATATACACATGCATGTTTTGGTTAAAACAGGGTATGTGACTGTTGGAGTGAAATTAGAAGCCCTATACAGGTCACAATAACAAGAACAATTGTGAATAAGGCATAGCTTTATTTAAGTTAGCTCCATAAAAATACTGTATCTACAGTATACGCCCATATCAAATGTAGGCTATATTGAGTTTAAAAAGTTAAAAAGTATACCTTTATGTTAAGATTTATTTATATGTTCTGTAATGACACTTGTTCAAGAGCTTTCAAGAACAAAAAAGATAGATAGATTTGAACAGAAGTGGAATAAAATGAACTGAATGTTCACTTGAAATAGGTTGTCAGCTTTTACACTCAAAGTCTTTTGTTGCAGCCGTGGAGAACAGAACCTGCTTTGCTCCATGGTTCCTGTTGCAGCTGGAGCTCTTTTTGTGAGGTCAGCGCTGTGACCTTTTAACAGGAAGGGGTCCCTTGAGCCCCATCAACATCTGGATAATGAGGGCACACTCGAGGGCAGGGTGCCGTTGTGGGAGGAATACTGATAGCGGAGTCTCTGAGACACAAGGAGAGATAGACGACAGACTGGCAGGGCCACAGTAATCCCTGCCGGGGCGTCATGTCAAATTAATTCTTCAGAGTTCCAAAGTCACTATACTGAAATCCTTTTTAGGATGCGGCGCGCAGATACATAGGAAGATGAACAGGAGAGCTGGTGAGGGTGTCATTATTTGAAACAGTGAGTGTTTGAGGCTCATCTGTAATCTCATCTGTAATAACAGCTAATGTTATTAAAATTCTATTTATTGTATAATATATAATCTATAATGTACTTAAGCTTTCTTGGTTGACAAACATACATCCTTAACAATGACAAAACAATGTTTTGAGACCTCCATTGGAGGTGGGGGTAGTTAATAAATGAAGGGTAAAACAATGTCATTAAACTTGTGGAATGAGCCAGCATCCATCAAATCGAGTGTGCACACACACACACATACACACACACACACACACACGCACGCGTTAAAACCCTGTGGGAACGCTGTTGTGATATGAAGCACCTGCGTCCGTCTGTGGAGTGAATTCCACAGCCTTCTGGAAGGCATTTGTACGTGATTGTCATTCAAGCTCATTGGAACAGATGTTAATGAACACAGCGGAAAACAGCAGCAGGGCCCTTCACGTCCACCTCGTGTGTCGGCGTGGAAACTGCTCATCGTTACATGCATTTCCCTTCTATGAACCAGCCCACCTCTCACCCCCTTTTCCTTTTATACTGACTAAGGAAAGTGCAGGCACTTCAATTCTCCCTAATTTTAACCCCTCAGGTTTTCAAGGGCCACAATAAACTTTTTTATGTCTTAAGTTATGTGTCACAGTTAGTGTAGGGCAGTGACCCAAGTGCAAACACACGCAGGCAGGCAGTACGGTTAGGGAGTTGAATGAACAGAACTCAAAATCCAAAAACATGGGAACACAGGAAACGAGTTAGGTAAAAAAACATTAAAAAACATTCAGGAAGACTAATTTTTTTCTTTGCATCTAGTCTAGTAGAATATATATAAAGTGGTGTCTATTAATATGGTTGTAGTTTTATTTAGCCAGCTCGATCAGGCCAGCCTGAATTGTGAGCAGCACAAGGTAGATTTGGTGCTGTCCAATCTTTATAATGAACTCAAACTCAACTCAAATATGCCTGCCACCGGCTAAAAGCTAACTGATCTTTATTGACTAAAACTGTGGGGCTGTTCCAAAGATGGCAATGTGTCTTGTTTAATCCTTGATTAAGGCTTGAAAGGGTCTTCATATACTGTAGGATTGTTGTGAATCAATTTGGCTTTGTAGGATTTAAGAGTTGCGAGAGCCAGCTAAACAAGAACGAAAGAGAGCAAGATTTTAATAATTAACAACTCAAAAACCCACCCCTCCTCCTCTGCTCCCGCCCTCTGGAGCCCTTTGGTCCACCATTGCGAAACGCCATTGAGCTGTGTGCGTGCATTCATGTGATTGGCAGGCAAGGTAGATTCGCCAGACCAATCAGGGAAAAGAGGCCCTTTCGGCCACCGTCAAAAATCTAAATGGACTTATGTAGAGGCAGGGGCTATAAACCAGAGCAGATATTCTCACAGAGCATTTCACTCACTGATAGCTCACTGCTGTCTATGGAATTTCACCTATAAGTTAAGTTCTGAGGTTTTCATTTTGTTTATATAGTGCTGTAATCATCATGGTGGATGCAGATGTCTTTGTCATCTGACAAAGAAATGTAATTTTTTAAATTGTCAAATCACTCAAAAAAATATAGTGAATTTTTCTTTATTCAACAAACCACTACATGCCGACGTGTTTGAGGGCTTAATTCCTTGTAGACATAATTAGAAATGATTATGCCGTGATTGCCAATCTAATTAAAATAAAGTGCTCCATGCGGTTTCAAGAAGGACATTTTTCATTATAACAGTATACAAACATTATAGCTGGCATGCCCTTGCTTTTCAAGGATATCCGCCCACGTATAACAACCAATGTTTTATGGGCTAATCCTTTTTGTGCTTCAACTGAGAGACGCGTGCTGAATCCAGCTTGCCCTTTTATGTTAAGCGTGCACGAGGCAGGGTTCCTTGAATATTAAGGGCCAAGGCTGGATTGTTGTTCCTCCCAGTTTCTGCTGTTGCCCTGTCAAGGCATAACGTTAACGTTTCACGATCAATACTATATAGTAAAGGCTGGGGTGAGATGAATACCAGTTGTTTTATTCTAATGGCCATCTAACATTTCTGATTGCCCCCCCCGCTTCCCCCCTTGCCCCCCTTCCCCCTGTTTACCTAATGACCCCACATAACACCTGACACAGCTGAATCTGTCCCTAATCAATATATACATATGATGGGGTAAGTTACTAACATAACTGTCCTCTCAAAAGGACAGCCATGACTTACATTCACAGATGAACAAAGAACAATTAAAAGTAAAACGATTTAGGCAAACAGGACGAGTACACAGCAAATAGCATGCGTGCTTGAATAATGCCACAATAATAAAAATAGTAGAGCTGCTTTTTATGTACCAGATAATTATAGCCAAGACAATAGAGAACAGACAACCACTTGTTAAATTGTCGTTGATATCTGTGTTCTTCCACGGCCCTCTTTCTTTAGCCTTATTCTGATATTTATAGGGTGATTTATAGGGTGAATTACTTGTCTGTGTGCCATATTGTTAAAGCTGGAAGTAAACTAGTATATATTGAAGCAGTTGATGGTGCTATCCTGCAGCTGATAATATGAAATGAAAGACTCTGCATCCTACCTATAGAACCTATAGTTCTAGTCGGGTTCTAGTAGATATTGATCATGTATAGTAATGGGAATTAACACAATTTCCTTCCAGGTACCAGGGATGGAGTCTTTTCCCTGTTTGTTGACATAAAAAGGTAATTTCCTGGCAGGCCAGTGGGTCCAGCACAGAGTAGTAGCATAAGTCTACTAAGCAAAGCAAATTGTTTGGTTTATGTTATTGCTCCATATAACCCAGGCCTGGCTTAATGAGATGATTAATCTGCTCCATTATGTGGAAACCAATGGGTGGAGTTCCTTTTTACTCATTACCTAGCAGTAATTCTATCAGCCATAAAAGTGGTTTCATATTTTAACTCCAAATAGCGGAAATTACTGCCCTTGTATAAATCATGTTTTGTGTCATAGTTATGGCGGTATATGAATGAGAAAACAAGACAAATGATCTCCTAGCTTTAATTTGCTTGTTTGGGTCCCTTTTACCTAGTCTTTAAATTAAATATGTTCCTTCTCTTATCAGATGGAACAGACACTGAATTTGAACCAGATAAATAATTAAACATAGTTATTAAGGGTTGTATTATTAACTGCTTCTTGCGTCTTTTTCAACTTAGAGAGGTGCAATGGTATTTTTTGATTTTATGTCCTATTCAAAAATCAAACCATTGGGCTAATGAAAAATTCCAAAACCAACACGAAAGCCTTTTGCATGATTGTTGCATTTGCTTTCATAAACACTGGATCAACAAACTGTCAAATGAGGGACAGCATAACTATTGGCCAGATCGAGTATGTGTCCTCACTTCCAGTAATGTCACCAGAATGACACAACAATTCTCAGGTTTCAAGACGGTAATCACCATCACATTTATATGCATGCATCAGACTTAAAGCACAATGCCAAACACACACTGTTAATCATGGTTATCTCATTCCTACTATATAAACAGATTATGTGGACATAGGAGCCTGTCTGTCTCTGTCAAGAACACATTCTAAATAAGCACTGGTTGAATAAGTGGTGTTCAACTGTTACTGATATAAAATGTGTGGATTAATAAGACTATGTCATCTTCAAAATGGATTCTCATCAACAAAATTGAAAGTTGGCAAAAAGCAGCCCACTTCACAGGAAAAAGTAACCACATAATAGTTTGATAACTGTAATGTGATTACTGAATTTAGGAACAGTAATGCGTTACATTACTGCGTTGCAGACAAATGTCATGTGAATACAATATTGTGTTACTTTGTAATGTGTTACCCCCAACACTCGTTAATATTACTGTAATAGACCACAAGGTAGTGCATAATAATAATAACAATAATAAAATGTAATTATGATTTATTTCCAATCATTTTGTAGCTTTATTGTCTTTAATAACATGTGCATGAATTTTGAATAGATTTTTGTGATTCAGGTTATGCTATTACAGTTTTTTTTTTATTGCTTTGACCTGCTTAAAAAACTGGGATCTACTTGGTTTTCATTATCACTGTCTCAGCAGAGCAGAAGACATCTCTTGCAAATGGATTGACACATTTTCCCCACCCTTTTGCAGAACACTTAACCCGGATGTCATTCAAGCAGTCCAAACTCTGTTGTTTTAGCTATGGTAACCAAACAGAAACCATCTGTTCCTAACTATTAGAAACTACCTACATCAGTATGAAATCATGGAAGCACCTGTTTGACACACTTCACACAAATCTTCAATTAGCAATCCGTCTGCAGGCCTTAAAAGGTGCAGCGTCTGTGTTGTTCTTTGCCAACATGGATGGAAGAGGTCTAAGGCAGATGAGAGTGAGAGGAAGAGTGAGAGGAAGAGTGAGAGGAAGAGTGAGAGGAAGAGTGAGAGTGAGAGTGAGAGTGAGAGTGAGAGGAAGAGGAAGAGGAAGAGGAAGAGGAAGAGGAAGAGGAAGAGGAAGAGGGAGAGGTGTCCGAGGAAGAGGAGCCCGAGTGTGAGGTGGAGGTATAGTTGGAAGGGCTTATTGGTGGCTTATTGATCACGCTATCAATCATGGCCTTTCACTTAGAGAGGCTGGACAAAGAGTCCAACCTTGTCGCATCCATTGTCAGAATTTTTCGACAGGAAAACAGGTAATGTTGCTGTACAGTATATACACAAATATCTTCAACGATATACTTGAAGATATATGAAGTAATTGTTCCCTCATTCCCATTACATGTATTCTTTATAGAATCCAAAGGCTGCCATTCTCTGGTGGTAGAGGGAGAATTGTTAGTGCTGAGCAGGGGGCAGCCGCTGTGAACGTGGTTGTGTCAAACAATGCCATAAAGCTGCGTGAAATCAGGGCAGCAGTGATTGCAGATCAGGGCATGTTTAGGAACATCAACAACGTGAGCGTGACCACCATTGACCGAATCCTAAGAAGGAAGCAAGGAACCATATGGCCATGAAGCAGCTCTATACACTCTATGCACTTCATGACAGGCTGATCCCAGAGGGTTGAGAGGGTTGTTGAGGCCTGGTATGCCACACTTCGTCATTATCTGGGACAATGTGGCGTTCCACCACTCTCGCCTTTTCAATGAGTGGCTTGCAGTACACCCTCGGATGTGGATGCAGTTCCTTCCAGCATATATACCCCATTTTTGAATCCCATAGAGGAGTTCTTATGTGCTTGGAGGTGGAAGGTTTATGATCACCGTCCCTATGAGCAGATGCCCTTGCTGAATGCAATGACTGCTGCTGCCCAAGAAATAGGTGCAGAGAAATGTCAAGGTTGGATAAGGCATTCAAGAAGATGTTTCCCTCGGTGCATTGCAAGTGAGGATATTGAATGGGATGTGGATAAGGCCATGTGGCCCCATCGTCAAGACAGAAGAGACTGAGTATCAATCGTGGCTATTTCTTATACTCTACAGTAATAGATGTTTATACTTTACTGTAATAGATTTTATTCTTATTTTCTTACTGTAATTTCTTATACTCTAATAGATTTGATTTTGGTTTACATGTATTTTGTGTAATATTTACAGTATTTCAGTTTTCAGCCAAAGTTTGAAAATAAGAATCAATGGAATTAATAAAATTTGCATTAAAGCATTTCGGATTCTGGATCCAGTTGCCATCCAGATGCAGATGCCAGCAAGAAGGCAAATTTGACAACAAATGGCACTGGCATGAAAGCTACGTACAGTAATAGGCTACAATGACAAGCAATGGTGCACTGATTCGCACTGAGTGCTGTATTTTGTTGTCCACTGTGTAATGGTTGATTGGAAGAGCTCATACACATGTTTGCAAGTTGTGTAGTTTGAAGGCAAAATTTTCTTTTGTTGCATATTTTAAATGTTTTGGCACAGTTAGAGCCTTTTGCAAACAAAATGTGTCATTTTGACCATGAGTGCCACTGTTTTGGCCTGTGTGTTAACTGTTTTGAAAATGTGGAGTTTGAGTTGACTGCTGCATCAAAGCAATCAAGAAAAACTGTAAAGGGGGGTTTTCATTTGACTATAAACCACCTATTTTTGAAAACCACTGCTATAATGTAATTCTCAGTGTGTAATAATTTGATTCTCTTGTGCATTTGGAAACACATTTAATAACAGTGCTGGGCACCCACCCTGATGTTTTATTGTGGGTGGGCTAATGTCTGTTGCATTAATCAGGGTTGTCATACAGGATACCATAAGCCAAGCCATTTTGGGCGCGTACTCATTACTTAATGCACACGGTCTCTCTGCATCCCGTACCCTTTTCCCAAAGAAGCTAAATGACTCATTGAGTCATTTCTCCAAGGCTCAGCTTAGTGACTGTAGTAATTTCGGATGGAGGGGATACTTTCGCCTGGTACATTAGGCTTGTCGTGGCTTTTGTCCAGGAAATGTCCAGAGACGCAATCGGTTATTCACTTTAGCCATTTGCTTTAGAATTTTTTAAATATCATGTGGTATTATACACGCTTGTTACATTGGTTCGCAGAGAACTACTGTTTTTAAAAGGATACTGTGTATCATGATACACATGGTAGTTGCTCTTGACAAGAGGAGCCGTTAAATTCAACCTATACTATGATTGAGAGCTGTGAAATATATTCTAATCCTAGCCCTTAGAGGCAGGTGGTATAAAAGCTTTTAAGTCCCTCGCTCGCCAGAACAAGATAATTACAGCAGCAAGAGAAATTATGCGAATACCATCGTATGTTTAGTTTGTTTTTATTGAATAAGAACACATTCATGTGCCTTTCACACTGATTCATATGATTTAATGCACTGATAAAATTATTCAGATGTTTTAACGAGTTTAACGAGCACACACAGCCAAGCCTGGGGAATTTGCCTACACTACAACATGACACCGATACTGATCTATGTGAATTATCAACATAAAAGACCACATCAACATATGAAACATATCACACAAGAGGCTGCAGAACACCATGAGAGACAGTGCATGACAATAAGCAACTCCAAAATATGTGACAGTTCTAATCTTATCAGACAATAGTGTATTGTTAACTGGCAATTCACGAATATACTGTACAGTATATACAGTAGAGGATTGATGAGGCAGGACATAATGCCGTACCAAAGTGTATATTCTAATGAACTATATACTGTATATTCTTTGTACTAATATACTACTGCTTATTCTATGTAGCTGCGTGTGAGTGCATTTACAAAATTGTGACAAGATGGACGATTACCAAGAAATTACTACGTTGTTTATTTTTTACCAGAAATGAATCAATGACGACGACAGCAGCCCACAATTACTTTGATTCTACTAAGCCATTATCTGTGGGAAGGCTGTAGAAAATGCACATTGTGGGAAGTCTAATTATGACAGCTTAAAAGTCCTTGCTTAAGCTGGGAATTTCCCCAACACATTTAACTTCTTTATGTTATGCGTGTAATTTAACAGCAGTTTCATTTCAGAATGATTGAATATGTATATTACCTAATGGTGTGATAGATACAGTTTTTACATGGACAGTTGGATACTGTTGCTGCTGTCTATAGGTTGATTACATCACCTCTACTATAAACAGGCCTACTTTTAAAAACATATTTAACAAACATATTTTCTTAAAGATTAAGTCTAATGGACTATGTCACACCAGTACAATAAAATAATATATATACTGTACATTTGTTTGGGGAAAATAAGACAGTTGAAACAATGCTGTATTTCCCAGGGCTGTCTCATCTTCTCTCATCTATAATCTCTCTTGTCAAAAGAAGGGTAGTCAAACCTCGTTGCATCAGGGGATTCAAGGAATGTGAAGCATCAATCAAATTGATTTGGACTGATTTATTCCCCATGCATGTCAAATTATTCAGACGATAAAGACAAAAAGGAAGCACACAAGAAAACCCACCAAACAAATCTTCATAATCAACATCTTAACAACTTTTCTTACCAGTGGAGTATTCCTGCCTTGTTTTGAGACTGTTTGAAAATACTATAATATAAATAAGTGAAGTAAGTGAAACTGCAACACAAACCACCATCACCTCTGCCAATATGTTAGTTTTTCAACCACTATTGTCTTCCATTGTTTCTCATTGTGTAGTGTTTAATTTATAAGACTTTGCATGTTGCATGCTGACAGTTGGGCAAGGATGCTATCTATCAAAAGTGAAAAGTAAAAAAAGACCACCGCCCTACCCAGAATTCTGGAATTTGGTACATAGGTCCCTCAAAAGAGGGCCATTTAACTGCTCTGTCACATAAAAACCTAGTCTCCAGATGCACCACTGCTTTTCTAGCATGTGTCCTCTGTAAAATACAATTTCTGATTGAAATCTTCAGAATGACCTTAAGAAGAGGCTCAAAATAAATGCTTAACATTTTTATACTTTTATACTTGTCAATTTCCCTCTTTCATTTTGAACTGGTAAGCTCAAGGCCAAGTGTTTTTCGGCATTTGTGAAAGCAGGGGTGAAGGAATTTCTTCAGTATAGCTTTGAGAAGTGTGTTGTGGCCCCGGGAGTGGGACACCGCTCTATCAAGGTTATGACAATGGAGGGTTTATGCGCCTCCACGCATAGCGTAATTTTTTTTTTCAGATAAATGGAAATGTTGACGGGGAAAACTCGCACAGAATACAAGCTGCTTGTTCTTTGTGAGCTGTGGAATTAACCATTCCTCCACTGAGTCGAACCTATTTAGTGAGCAGAGCAATGGCTTTCTGCACTGTGGCTATTTCATGACGCAGTTACATTGTCAATCCCTCTTTCACTTTTCTTCTCGCTTCTCAGTACTCGTCATCAAGGTGAGG
Organism: Percopsis transmontana; assembly: GCA_025447815.1. NCBI lineage: Eukaryota > Metazoa > Chordata > Actinopteri > Percopsiformes > Percopsidae > Percopsis > Percopsis transmontana. Next base: position 4,981 of record JAOEHI010030890.1, on the reverse strand, counting down.
AAAACTTTGCAAGAGGGCAAACCGCCATCCTCACTCTCCCTTTAGTAACGGTTTAAAATCTAGAAACTGTTCTATATTTTCTAACTGAAAGAAGAAAGGTGTATTCAATAATAAATGTCGGATTCATTTTCACATATTTCTAGTTTTGTTGAATACAAATGTAGTCCCTTTATTTATTCCAAATGAGCAATTACAATAACATGACAGTAATTTGTTTGATTTTGCATTTAAGTGCGTTCGGAGGTTTTACTGTCATCCCTGCAACAGGAGCACCTGCCAATAGCTGAAACAATCTGTTAAATTTAGAGAATAACTATATTATATTAATAGTCCTTAAAAGCATAACTCAACATGCAACATGAACTGTAACAAGTAAAAGGGCAAGTCATTCTCTCTGAATGAAAGGGAAAATAATAAAGATAGCAAATTATCAGGCGTTTACTTTTGACCTTAGGTTGCGTGAAACCATAAAAACTTGAAAGATGTAACCTCCTGTGAGTAAGCATAACATTTTGGATAACACCACCATTGCGTTATACATGTTTCTCAAAGATGGAAAGAACATTCTTTAAGATTCTTTGTTCATTTATCTTATAATTATGTGGACTATAGCCATGTAGAGAAATGTTTGGTGTTCGGAGGAGCTGGGGGTGATATTACTCAGAGGCTTGAAAAACCTGAAGATCTGGGTGTTACTGGCTCAAATCCCAGGACTGTTTGTTAGAGTCTCCTATCCAAGAAACAGATTGAAAATTGGACTTACTATATGTAAGACACATTACTTCCTATACACCAGCTCATTTTCCCGTGAAATTTGAATCCAGCACTGGGCGTTTTGATAAGCTTCAGGGAGATCTCATTAATAAATCAAAAGTAATGAATACGGTATATCTACTTTCAGTCATTTAAGAAAAGTTTCATCTTTGGATGTAAAAGAATACTGGTTTTTGTGTGGAAGTTGTTCACACCGTCGGTTGGTCACACTACATCCAGCTGGGACTGCGACAGCGTAATTACAGCTGTGCGGCAACACGTGGGCGAATACGTTTTTCCTTTCTTAGTCCTCCCTTTCAAAGCATGAGGAATTATCCTCTAGTCACACTGTGCAGAACTGAGCTAAACTTAGTGAATAATGAACCCAGAACAGGCTAGTATGCGCTGACCCAACATTCACAGCTTTGATACTGATTCTTCAACTCTCTTTAGGTTGTTTTTTTGTTCAAGCCATTTTCTGAAGGATAAAACAAGCTTATCCTTGTCAGTGAAAGGATGCTGTTGACTGATTTAAATTAAACACTTTCCATTAATGGTAAATACAGTGTTTCCCACTTTGACAGATTGAACTGAGTATATACCAAATCCCAGTCTTGGTGAGCTACTGTTTCTAACCAGCTGCATATCCCTGTGTAGTCTTCTGACAAATAACGTTGGTGGCTTGAAGGATGGAAAATTTATTCTGACCTCCTCTCTGTGAATCTTAGAAACCTCAATCAAACTTGCACATGACAGTGGTGCATTGTGTCGTGTCAGGATAATAAGATAGTGCCTGGTATCCTGCCTGTCAGCTAGAATGAAAGCCATTAGGCATTTTAATTTTTCTTTTCGTTTTTGCACCATGCAGTGTGTGGTGCTTGTATCCAAAATATGCGCGACCCTCCAACCCCAACCCCCACACTATTCAATGTGCCCACCATGAATCCAATAGATCGATCAGTCGTGTCAAGCAAAGCTGTTACATTTGTTCATTTATTCAACCCTGATGGAATAATCATTGTCTTGTTGGGAACCTTAAACAAAAGCCACACTTGTTACAGGACAGAGGCTTTGATAAATTAAATAAAGATAATGAGTTGGGGAAAAAATTCACCTGTCATCGTGATTGTGTAGGTGGGGTATTTATTGAATTACAAAAACCTGCAGTGAACATTTTCTTGTTGGAATCATATACCTTGAAATTGGGATAGAAGGACTTACTGCTGTGTCAAACCATAGAGTCCATGACTAATGTCTATGATTTAATGAACCTCCATGGGTGTTCGTTTGCCTGGTTGGGGTGCCAAGCTCATTCCCTTTGATGGGCTCAGTGCCAACTGAGAGCTAACCTTTGGCTTGGCTTGAGGAGAGGATGTTTGGGGTCTTTGCTACAATTAATCCTCAAAGGTCCTGCATGCTGTTTTATCTGTCTACATCCAGCATGTCACATTTGATCGGCAAGGGGTACTGTACAATGTTTATATAGAGAATAAACAAGTTATACAAGAAAGGAAATACTGTAGGACATTACAGTAAAGTAATGTCATGTGAATCCATTTTTCTTTGGACTTCTACCCTGTTGTTAAATATTGACATCAATATTGACCAATGGTACCATTGCGATATTTTATCATTACTGATTTATTATTATTGTCTTTTTTTATTTTGCACTATTATGTTAAGGAGAAACTGCCCAAATCCTACCGAATGACAACTGAGACTGGCTATACAATCTTATCCAGAGCCATTCTTTTCATTTCTTTCGTTCCAGGTATGTACCAGTGGATCGGAATGATGTTGGCAGTGATAAACCTTATTTCCGCACAGCTCTTGACTTTTCATTATCCCCCTAAAATGTTGCCTAAAGTAAAGGCTATGTATAAAAGTAATACTCCCACAGAGCGCAACACAAGGCGTGGCTCAGGTGTGATTTACTTTTATCATTTGTCATACAGTAAATAACCTTGGCTTTACATGGTGGTAATTTGTCACAGTAAAACAGACTGTTTCTGATTTAAAAAAATTAATAGGAGTCATAGTGGTCAAAAATTGGTTTACGCTTTCGTTACACCTTAAATCATTTTTTAAAATAGAGAAGGATGAGCACTAAAACATCCAGAAGCAGTGAAGTAAAATAAAGGCCAAATGTTTTATTGTAGCAATGATAACTTTTTAACAAAAGACTACATGTTTTGTTTTCAAACATTCACAGTAGCCTACAAATCCTTCCTCATATTTTTTTTAAATGAGAGATCACTGAATATTGGACAACTATGAAGTAAAAAGACTTACTGCTGCTAATCTCTGACCCTCCCTGAAAGATGGCGGTGACCAGAACAAGATGTCAGTTGTCTTCTGTCACCATTTCCCTTCAATGTCAAACAGGTAGAGGCTGTTACGACTGCGGCATTTTCTTTAAACATAGCATGTTATAAATGGCAAGAATAAAAATGTGATTCTCTAAACAGTGATGTGTCTGAACCCGTCGCTCTGGCCATGTGTGTAGGCTATGTAAGCGTTGGGGCTGCTTACTGTGTGTATTGATTGCGTTGCGGCAGTGTGTAAACTGGCGGAAACATGCCCAGATGAAATGTCATGCTTTCTCACGGAGGTGTCACTCAGAGAAGTGACTCTATTCTCCCCGCTGCCTCTTCGCATTAGCTTCTTTATTACAGAGCACTGATTGACTCCTGGCGCGCGGGCCGGTTTATCTGTGCTCAGAGACACAAACAGCACGTCACGGCCCCCTTTATCTCTCACTTCAGGAGGAGCTCATGATCAATTAAATGACTTCCATATTGTCTAATAAGAGCGTGTGGTCTGTCAAAATGCTCGGCTTTCCTTAATTGCAATGGTCTTTCTTGTTTTGAAAACAATTATAAATGAAATAAAACAAAAAAATATCGAAATTAGTTTGTGCTTCTTTCTAGTTCTTATCCTATAGACTGCACTGTGGCTGGTATATTTACCCAAGCGCGTCGTTTGGCTCTGACACCCTCAGGATCCATGTGTCTCACTCAGCCTAAAATGTGAGCTTGTTGTTCTTGCATTATTGCCACGTCCAGTTGAGCCCTGCTCCTCCTCAGATGTAGGCCTGCGAGCTGTTAATAGCCTGTGGCCGCTGCTGAGTGAAGCGCGGTGGATTGGAAGATCCGCATGTGTCACAATAATAAAACTGTTTGCTTGAAAATATTTATTTTCCTTCGCTCAACAGATGCCGTCTGTGATAAAAATGGTCCCATTCCCCCGGGCCCTCACCGCAGAGACACAGAAAGAGGGAGCTTAAAGATTGTTGGGTTTACTTCATTGGCAGATGACCTTACAATAGCAAAACAATAAGATGATTTTAGTTTGAAGACTGTGAATCAGGCGGAACCAACTGGCTGATTCCCAAATATTATGAAATGTGAGATCTGCTAAAAATACATCTGACTTGCAGGGCAGAAGTGGAGTGATGATCCAAAAATGTCCCAAAGAAAGAATGAACTTTGAATAATTGATGCACTCCACAGTTAACCATTCCTATTCACCCACCGTGTATGGCTACCATTTAAGAACATTTTGTTATTGGGCGAGGAAAGAACCTAATTTCCCATATTCCCCACAAAAGAGGGAATCAATAACTAGCAAAATAATCGAATTACTTAGGTATGTAGCCTAATGAATTTACATTAGAGGGTCTGTTGTAGACTACTTAAGAGGTTTTGGGACATCGTTTTATATACAGTCACTGTAGATGGTCACCCGCTCGGAAACTAATAGGCTACTATAGAAATATAGCAGAAAAGGGGTCTATCGCTACCAAATTCAAATGGAGTCGAGGTTCATAAACTTACCACAGCTGTTCTGTCCAACCAAGCCACGTGACCTGCACCAGTATGGAGTCATTCAATTTATTATTATTAGTCATTATAAAAATAAAACAATGAAAGAATAACAGTGGCTTAACCTGTTCACACTTGACTGAGATTTTGTTGAGAATCCCACCTGGGATCTGCCCCTGGCCAATACAACACTTGTGTGTTGTGTTAGTCCTTATGTTCAACATATGTCACCTGGTGTAATTAATAAATAATGCGTCAGCCCTCCACGCACCAGGGCAGGAAGGCAGGGAAAGTCCTTCAAACTCACTCCAGTTCCATTGTGTTTGATGCGATTATAGACCGGGGGCTGAGCTTTTGTGTTAGACAACAGGGAGCACTCACAAACACACATAAACACCTACACA
>JAOEHI010030870.1:0-24566 GCA_025447815.1 Percopsis transmontana | reverse complement strand
CCCCCCCCCCCCCCCCCCCCCCCCCCCCCCCCCCCACCCCCCCCCCCCCCCCCCCCCCCCCCCCCCCGCCGCGCGCCCCCCCGGGAGGGCCGTTCCGAGGGGCTTGGGTGGTGGTTTGTGTGTTGGAGAGGGGGGTTCTCTCTCCCTCCCTCTCTCCCCTTCGTTCTGTTTCAAATGAGGAATCGGCAGGGGCAGTTGGAGGCACGCATTGCGCTGTATAGCGCTCCGGGGCCATGTGGTTTGTGTTAGCGAGGACAGGGTGTCTGGCACCGAGATGGAGAGTGGGTGGTGCGCTGGGAGTTAAGGCTGTTGGGGTTGAGAGGTTACAGGACATTTGTATTTCAGATATGGGAGAGGTTATGGCATTCCGGAATGAGAATGACCAGTGCTTTTTGTTTTGTCGTTGTGTTTAGATGTTTTTTTGGCCATTGGGGGTTTGCGTTCTGTTTGGAGTACATTCACAGTCAACACGCATGAACTATATTAAACACACTAGTACATTGTAATCATTTGGATAATTCTTTATGCAGATTAATTATACGTCAATTCCATGACAGCCTGAGGGTCATACTAATAGATGCCACTCCATTGGAAAATTGAGCACCAAAATTAGCTTAGTAATAACACAAATAAACAGTTGAAATACCCCTTTTTGAGATCGATTCAAGCTTTTATTTAAAACGTCAACAGTGTCATTAGAACGAAAAATGTAGTTTGTAACTGGTACATCTGAATTTTATAGCTGACAGAAATTCCTATAGAGTTTATTAAAATGCAGTGTAAGATAATTTAACACGGCTTGTCACATATTTGATAGATTCTAGCTACAACAAGTACGTTAAGACAAGAATACAGTTAAGAAATCTAGGCTATATTTTGGTGATTCCTGTATCGCATACATACAAAATCAACTTTTAAGCTAATTTATATATATTTGGCAAAACCTACAGTAAGTAAGTGTTAAGTGTTCAATTCAAAGCCAAACATCTAAAGTCTGTCCTCAACCACTGCTGTCGGACGCTAAAGACATTTTTCTTGAGAGCTTGAGGGAATGTTGCACCTCGACTCTAGATTATAAAAACATATAGGCCTAAATGACTTACGATTATAAAATAAAAAAATCGAGGCTGCAAACAGGACATGTTTTCATGACTGGGGTGTAGACTAAATCATTATAGCATTACCTCATACAGTGATAAATAGCAGCGAAACAGGACATTTATTTATACGAGACGTGTGTACATTAGTTACTATTTACACATGGGCGTGTGAGTATTTGTTCATGGCAATCATGCATCAAGGCGTGTATTTTGTCATTCGCCACATTTTATATTAGTTCTTATCTATTGTGTAATAACATACACTCATTGGTCTCGATGAAATGTGTGGAGGAAGGGATTCCCTGTCGTTCCCTAGGCCTGGATGCACACTGCAAATCCTAGCCAGCCATACCAACTTCCATGCAATACCCCTCCTCTCCAGCTGGAGCAGAGACTTCTGATGGACTCAGACCAGGGCAGCACTGTGGCAGAACATGTGCGGCTTAAGAACGAGGAGAAGGCCTACAGAACAAAGCTGCAGGCTTATCAGGAGTGCCAGAACAGACAGGCTCTGCTTGTTCAGAAGCTGCAAACAAAGGTACGTATGGAAACAAACGCTAAACCGGATGTAAAGGTACACCCCTCGACTGTGTTATAGTTATATGTAAGGAAAGCCTATTCATTGTACTTCTCATATTTCTATACATAATTAGGTTCCTAGGTGTGACTTCCGCAGGGTAATTATGTCAAGTTGAGACCAGGTAGTGACCCTTTTATGTGGTTGGTCCCCTAGAGAGTAGGGGTGGATACAAAAAATACAAACCTAATACAAATAGAATACAAACTCTGTTGGTACACAAGCATTTAAGTAATGACCTGTCACTTACTTACAGATCACCAAAATACAATAAACGCTCCCATTGCCCCTTAAAGAGGCCCCTGATCCCAGTTCAATTTGTACAAGAATCGTGTCCTCCTCACCGTGACGTATTTGCCATATGGTTGGTACCCATATGGTATATGGGATCCATATGGTTGCTATGACCCCCCACCCCCACCCACCCCAGAGAGGCGTTTAGTGCAGTTTTATCTGATCACGTTAATCGTCGCTTTAAGCAGCGGTAAATAGCCATGTGATAAAGGTTCATTCAGTATGCCATGTGCTAATTGTCTCATGCTAGGTTCTCCAGTACAAGAGAAGATGTGAAGATCTACAAGGACAGGTGCTGGAGAAGACCTGCGAGTCTGAGAAGCTGAGATTGTTGGTGTGTCTTATGTTACAATTACATTTAGGTAATTAGACGCTTTTATGTAGGGGTATCTTGAGGATGCTTACAGACAGGCCAACTCCGGGGCTCAAACCCATGACCTTCCTGCAGGGAGTCGAGACCAAGGCCACTAGACTATCCTGCCCCTATGTTGATCATTGCAAATATTAGTTATTTTGCAAAAAGGTTTATGGAGGTAAGAGTTATTGGTTATTACAAAGTTTGGGTTTTGAGACTGAGGGCTCTAGCGTCTCCGCCTGGTCAGACTACGTCTTAGTGCAGATGCAGGCGTGGCTTTAGGTGAAGGTGCACTAAGCACATACCTATCCAAAATCACACACGGCACTTTTGTTATGTTGACCTATTTCCTGAATGATTTAACTAATGACTACTGTCCTTCAACTTTTTAATCACAAAACAAAATATATGCACGTGTATCATTGTGGTTTATTAGAGGTGCCATGTTTACGCACTTGGCGACTGTGCACCTCCCGAACAAGGAGATCAGTTTTGACAGTTTCCTCCCGGGAGAAGCTTTTCTGACGACTTTTGCCATCTATAATGAAATTGGCAGTTCGTTTGGACAGAGATCATGTTGCTGTTAAAGGGAATGAGAGTGTGGTCCTCAATGAATGGTTTTAATGGCTGCTATTGAAGACAGACCCCACTAATCCTACTGATAATTTATTCATTTTAATCCAACCCTTTTAAAATCGACTTGCACCATTGACTTGCACCATTGACTTGCACCATTGACTTGCGCCATGCGCCTCCACTTGTGCCTTGACCAGGAAACTAGGGCCCTCAATGTGTGTTCAGAAGGCTAATTTGTTATCATGCTGTCCTATGCGTGCTGCGAGGTTTTGTTGATGTTGTTTGTTATGGGTGCTGTTTTGGGCTCAGCTCCAGACCCAACAGGACTCGGCCCAGCGTCTTCAGCGGACAGAGCAGGACCTCCACGTGGCCGTGGAGAGCACGTCTGCCCAGCTGCAGGAGGAGCAGAAGAGGTGAGGGCAGACCACCATGTAGTTCAGGCCATAGACAGATCCCTGGACCTGAGAACACCCCCCTCTCCCACACACACACACACACACACACACACACACACACACACACGCAATGCAAGCCAGAACATTTTTAGAACCAAGCCACACATACAGTACACACAGAGATAAATTAGTATACATCGCACTTCAGCCAACTGCATGTCTATTTGCATTTATAGAACCGAACATGAACACTACAATGAGTTTAATTCATAGTGGTCTGGTAGATACAGTAAGAGCACATGCACTGGATTTAAACTAATCACTTATATTGGATTAGCCTTGTCACTCTGTTTGTGTTTGTGAAGCCCTTTTGGTTCAGCCTCCGGGACTCAGCAATACGCACTGAAGTTTACAGAGAAAATGTACCAAGTGTGGGGGGCCAGGAGTCAGATAGACAGAATCTCAAGTGGAGCCGAGGCATAGTACAGTAAATTAATAATAAACCCAAGCGATAAGCACGTTTAGAAAATTGCTCCTATTTTCCTTCCGTCCACCTCTTCTTGACAAGCAAAAAGGCAAAAGCTAAAACGTTTCTGAGAAATGTTCTGGTGGGCAGGGATGTTCCCAGCAATACATGCTGGGCTGTGTCCCGCTGTTCTTCCGTGCCCAGCCTGCAAAGACAGAGCTGGCCTGGGTAGATCATCTCAGCATCCAATTTGTAATAGTTCATCAGCTGGCGTTCTCCTCCGAATGCATTTTATCGATACCGCACACTGAGCTGGGGTCGAACGCCGCGACCGATGCCAGCTTCCAAAGCCCCGTAATTTATGAGGCTACGGAGGCCTAATTGAAATGGTTATGGCAAAAACCAAGCCATGTGCCAAGGACTGATCACTTTTACTGCCCCGCTGCCTGCACAGTTAACCAAGCACTGTCTCCTTAAGCTCCTCTGTGCTGCGTCTCTCATCTGGAGACGAGGGCTTCAAGCACAACTCCTATGAATTACCCTCTGTTAATTCCCCTTAAACAATGTCATACACGCAAACATTGGTTTGGCATGCTCTCAAACAGATAGCTGAACATGGAAAGCTGGAACGCCTCGCCGTGACAGGGTGTGTATGCAGGGTGTGGGAAAATGATATAAATATTTCTTCACAAATTACTCTTTAAAGCAAATCTGGTTGAAATTAGGAGCTAGGTTGACACGGACTTTATAAAACTGTCACGCATGTTCGCCGAGTAAGCGTGGCTGGCAGGGGCCGAATCAAAACGATGATTATGAGGCCATAAATACATGAGTGATGTAGCGCCAGCACGAACAGGGGAATGTAGGTGTTGCAGGAAGAGATTGTGGGTTGCCAGGTTGCCTCTGTGATGCTAGCTTAACAAGGCTTGCTGCCCTAGGTGTGCCAGTCTCAGCAGAGTAAACTCCCTTCTCCGCGAGCAACTGGATCAGGTGGGCACTGCTAACCAGGGGCTGGCAGAGAGCTTGAGAAGGGCCCGCGAAGATGCGGAGCTGAGTGGCAGCCGTCTCCGCAGAGAGCAAGAGGTGAGAGGAATTGGAAACATGCCAAAGGTTTGGCAACAATACATCAACACCCGCACCCCCACAACACAAACACAGATACACACACACACACACACACACACACACCTTAGTGTTTGTGTGAATTAACTATTTTATCTCACACACACCTTAGTGTTAGATAAAATAGTTAATTCATTTAACTCAGTCCTGTGGGTGGATGGGAAACTTCTGGACAGGTCATCCAAATGGTCTTTCACTCTGTAATGTAATAATCCAGTATCTGGGTTTCATTTTATCTCACACTTATATTCTTTTCTGTACAAAGATTGTGCAATTAAACTCACTCCGAGTTCACACAAGGTAGGAATTCCATTCACGGTCCAGTTTTGTCAATTCACTTTTTTCATTCGGCGTGTGTGCTGTGAAAACATGCCAAGCGCTTTGAGGAAATAACATTTTTTGTTAACGAAAGCAAACAATCTGGCATCCACGCTGTAAGTGAGCTACATCTGTTCACACGGGGGAAATCTGAAGTCTCTAGTTTCTGGACGGCACAAGGCCGGCGGAAGCGCTAACACAGACATAATGACAATTTTGTTGGGCGCAAGGTTGTTACTTACTCGCCTGGGTGCGTTTGCTAGTTTCCCAGTGCGCCATGACATCGTTTGTGCCGGAATGGGCGTGGAAACGCAGTAGAGGGTGTGTCAGTCAAAATCAGGTGGCACAGTGCTAGTTTGGTGTCAAATAAAACCAAATATTGCGCTAGCGTCTCCGCCCGGTGAGACCACGTCTTAGCGCAGACGCAGGCGTTGTGTGGTAGTTTGGGGGCTTTAGACGAAGATGCACTAAGCAGCAGTGTATCTGTTTGGGATCTAGATAGAGGAAGTGTATAAGTACAATTCTAATAATTTAGCAGATGCTCTTATCCATAGCGACTTACAGTGTGTACAATAAAAAAAGTATTAAGGAGCAGGTAGGGGTCAGACATCTTGCTCATGGACGCTTACAGGTAGTCTGTCGCGGATAGAACCCACAATCCTCCGGGTGGGAGTCAACCACCCCAACCACAACACTATCCTACCCCACAAATTATTACAGTAGCCACAATTACAATTACACAATTACACTTTTATCCAAAGCAATTTAAAATGAGTACAATTACAAGTATGACTGTAAGCAGATAGGGCCAACACTAACACGGTAGGCCAACCACTAGATCAGTGGTTCTTAACCTGGGTTCGATCGAACCCCAGGGGTTTGGTGAGTCAGTCTTAGGGGTTCGGCGGAGGATAAGACACACCCGACTCATATGATTCGTGATGACACGCTCCCCTTCGGTGGGTTCGGTGAATGCACATATGAAACTGGTGGGGTTCAGTACATCCAACAAGGTTAAGAACCACTGCACTAGAGCATCCTAAATGCTCTAATGGTTGTGTACCTGATACCTGACAGCGACCCCTTACTGCTTATGCTCCAGTCCTCAGTCCCCTCGTCTGCCTGTCTCCTTCACCTCCCCCCCCAGACATGCGCCTCCCGGCTGGGCCACGAGCAGGGTCGCGTCAGAGCGCTGTGGCGCCAGGCCACCTCCCTGCGGAGCACTTTCACCCAGCTGAGGACCTCCACTGACAGGTGAGCGTGGCGTGTTGCCAGACCCCTCCTTTGCTCCACGCAGCATTCCACAAGCAGCAGCCCCCCTCGCCCCTCGCCGCCGCCGCTCGCACCACCGCAGCCATCGCTCCTAACCACGGATCAAAGCGGAGACAGGTCAACGGGCGTCTCCTGGGGTGGGGCCAGACATTTGCCCACTTGACTCATCCATCAGAACAGTGAACGTCTGAGACAATTGGGTTGTGATGGCGCTGTGAACGGCACACCGGGTGACTTCTTAATGGCACACTCCTTAATAGTGTTAAAACGCTCACTTTGGAATCACCGTTTGAAACACAACTGTGCATAAAAGTGTGGGTGGCTGTGGGGGGAGGGGTAGAGATGAATGCACGCCACAGTTTCCATCCAAAACACTGTTTTTGCATCGGTAACACCGCTCTCTTTAAAGGGTTAGTGTGTCAGATCTAGTGTCATTAGATGATTTACAACAACGACACTGGTTTCAACCACAAGGGTAATTCCAGACACAAATCAAGGAGCGTCCCTTTAAAGGAGCAGATTATTCATAGGCAGCCGTGATCATGTTGGAGACACTAACTCAAACAGAAAACACTTCAAAGGAGGCCGGCATCGTGAAACCTAATCACATTAGGAATCCATCCAGCTTGAAAACAAACAGACTATTATCTGGTTAGGCTAATGGCTCCCAACTGTACAAGTGAAAACAACATGTCCTGGTTTCTTTAACATCTCAGACTCTTTTTATGCATTTGGTCACATTCTGTAAACCTCGGGGCCTGTGTCTGTTGTCACACAACACAACAGGACGCTGGCTGACATGCGCGGGGAGTGCGACCTTGCCAGCCGCCAGCTTCACGTTGCATGTATGAACCTAGAGGCCAGGGTATCGCAGGAGAGCGCCTCTAGTGGTATGGAGGTGTCAGCGCTGGAGAGGCAGCTGAAAGAAAAGCTGAGAGAGGCCATGAAGCTCCAGGGCCGCTGGGATGCGGAGAAGGTTGAACTCAACTCCAGGTATGGTCGTGTCATAATTGTGGGCTCCAGCACGCCATGAAGTGTGTGTGTGTGACGTCTTGATTTAGAATTAGGTATAAATATATATATTATTATATAGAAAGTGACATAAATATATTTATGTCACTTTCTTAAAGCGGCTGTAGGTAGGATTTGAGAGTTGCAACAAAAGCTAGCTAAAAAGAGAATGAAGGGGAGTACAATTTTGAAAATGAATCCAACCCAAAAACTAACCCCCTCCTCACCTGCTCCCTACCTCTGGAGCCCGTTGGTCTCCCATTGTGAAGTGCCATTGACAAACCTGTTGTAGCTGTGTGCACATATTCATGAGATTGACAGGCAAGGTAGATTTGTTAGAACTATCAGGGAAAGGAGGCTCTGATATGTCCGAATTATTTCGGGCACCGTCAAAAATCTAAATGGACTTTTACAGAGGCAAGGGCTATCAACCAGAGCAGATATTCTCACAGAGCATTTAATTCACTGATAGCTGACGGAGGTTTATGGTATTTTTAACCAATTACACTAAATGTATAGCTTTAAAATCCTACCTACAGCAAGTTTAAGACCAAGTGGGTATCATTGCTTCTCAGGTTTAAAGCAAATGCAAATGTCAATAAGAAGTCAATTAGAGATTTCTCTAGAAATATAAAGTCATTATTTTTCTAGAGTTAATTATTATTGCAAATTTTGCTTCTTCTAATAAGTGTGATGGTGGCGATTTCCAAAACGATTGCTTCCTTAAGATGATATGAGGACCTAACGACGGGTATGTTTTCACATGACCCTTTCAGCTAATTGCGAGTGGGTTAACTCCAAATTCGGCTCCTAAACCCCAAAATTCCTGGCTTCACAGTGTTGTTACAATCCAACGGGTGACGTCACACACACACTACTTTGATGAATTGTTTTAATCATCTTAAAACAATTGAATCATCATGTAATCATCAGACCTCTAACAAAACAAGCCCTTTATGTCATCTCCTGTTAACTGTTAACTGTCATTAAAACCTTCACTGTGTCCGCTGCAGTCTACTGATATGGACTCACTTGATGTGTGTGTGCCCAGGATCCTGGAGCTGATGGACACGGTGAAGTACGTGCGGAGGCAAAGCAGTGAGAAGGACGTGAGCCTGGGCACCATGCAGACCAGTCTGGACCGGATGGTGGGGCACTGGGAGGCTGAGGGTGGGAGGTGGCAGATAGGGCTGGTTAGTGGGGCTAATGTGGGGGCAAGCTCCATGACTTCCTGGTCTGTTGGGGTGGGGGGTGCTGCAGTCTGTTGAATGTCTTGAATGCTTCCTGCACAGGAGACCTCTAGAGCGGAGGAGCGGGCAGGGATGGACGCCCTCCAAACTGAGATCCAAGACCTCCGGCAGGCTCTAAACCAGATTCACCAGGTCAGAGCAGAGCGCTGTAGTTATTGTTGTTAACTATACCCCCCTCGAGTTGTGTCCAGAATTGGGTTTTAAACCAGCACTACAAAAACATTGTCCCTCCCTCGCTGAGTGGCTAGCGCCACTCTCTACTCCCCTCCCACTCCTAGAGTTCTCCTAGGCTCACACTGTTCTCTACACCTCCCTGTACAGCCACATGCACAGTTGTGTTTCAAACACCAACATTGTTATAACACAATGGAGGAGTCCAGGTATAATATAAAAGACTTACGGTTTCTGTTTGCGTGTCTGTGTGCCCCGGTCCAGTTGGTCAGCGATGAGGGCGACAGCGGCGCGCCCAGTGTGCCCTCTTCATCGTCTCCCCAGCCCATCAGCACCCTGGTGGCCGTGCAGAGTGCCCTCTCCATGCGGCACACGCAGACCCAGGTCTGACAGAAGGGCCCGCTATTCCCCAAGTGTGCCAATCCATTATCTAACCACTCATGTAATCATTCTTACTCTTGAGAAATGCGGGACCACAATGGACCCTCTTCATAGTGAGGCTGTGTAAACACAGCTGTAGCTAATAAAGCCAACAGGTTTGTTGGATTCATAGGCTTCTATTCGTAGGCTTCTATGTAAGACATATAGCAAAAGAATGCGGCTCCTACTCCACAAGGGCTTTGCTCCAACCAAGAACAAAGGCTTGTGGGCCGCGCCATCTTGAAGTCAGTTCTTCTTGCTCGTGTGCAGTACGACCACAGGGCTGAAGAATGGAGGAGAACCGCCAATATCTGTTAATACCTATTAACACCTATTGATTGTTCAGAGAGCAACGGATATATTACGAACATACTGTACATTTGAGCCATTAATTATTAAACGACATCATTTGAGCCGTACATGGAGTGTGGCACCTGAAAACCTAGTAGTATTATAGTATACTATAGTATTAACTATTGTGTTCACCAGCGCGCACACACACACACACACACACACACACACACACACACACTCACGTGCACACACACTCATACTGTGCACATCCCAGGAGGTGCGCGGGCGTCTGGATGCCACCACGGAGCAGTTAGACATGCTGCGCACACTCCTGCAGGAGAATGAGGCTGAGAAGAGGGGGTTGGAACAGAGGCTCCAGGAAGCCAGGAAGGAGGTCCAGGAGGCTAAGAAAGCCCTGGAGGAGAGCCACAGAGACGCCAAGAGATACCGCTCCTCACTGGACCTCACCGCTAGGTACGCGTTACGGGTCCTCGTGGGATGTTTTGGTTTGAAATGTGTTGTATTCTTATTTTAAGTCAGCTTCTATATCATTGGTGAGACGTATCACACAAATATGTGTGATATGTATAGGAGTGGTGACCCAAATGCAGAACAGAGAGCGGGGAGCCAGGCAGTGGTGTTCAGGGGTTTTAATAAAAACTCACCCACAACAGGGGTAAACAGAAAAACAGGAAATGTCCAAACTAAAGTACAAAGCCAAAAGGCTAGGGGAAACCCAAAACACAGGGAAAACAAAACTTACTCGAAGGAATAAGACGGGGCAAGACGCAGGGCAAGGCAAGGCAAACCAGGAAAGACAAGGACCAGGAACAACACGACAGGAAGCACACTGTAACACTAACCAACGACAACAGGAACAGTAACTGAACAGGAACAGTAACTGAACAGGAACAGTATCTGAACAGGAACAGTATCTGAACAGGAACAGTATCTGAACAGGAACAGTATCTGAACAGGAACAGACGAACCAACACAGAGACAAGGGAGGACAGAGACTAAATACACTAGGGAGAACGAGACACAGGTGAGGGCGGTGAAGGAACAACGAGGGGAAGGACCAAATAAGGAAATAGGGCGGGGCCGGGGAGAACACAGGGAAACAGGCAGACACACTGGAGGAACATAGAAACAGACTTAGGGGAAAACAAGAGACAAGACCAGGGAAACAGGCAGGGTCGTGACAGTATGTTTTGAATGTGCAGACAGTTTTGAGCATGAGCAGAAGTCTTGCTGAAACACATACAGTATATTATATATTATATACAGGCCAGCTGACAGTCCTGCCTGGGCCCAGGACGAGATCATTTTAGATGGCCTTAGATGATTTTTAAAAAGGTACCCGTCTCAGTTTGTGTCTGGAAGCACCCTTGTGTTTGAAACCTGCATAACACTTTGGGTAACTCAGAGAGCCCACACCCCTCCCTCCCTACACCTGCTGGGGCTGACATTGGGGCTTCTGGGGGGCTCTATAACACAGTCAGGGAATGTACCTTTAAGTTGAACTCTAATTCCCCCCACAGCGAGAAGGCCAGCCTGGAGAAGCTGATGTCAGGGCTTCAGCAGGAGGTGCATTCCCAGCGCGCCGAGCTGGAGGCCCTGAGGAGCTCCTCACCAGAGCTCCAGAGACAGCTGGACCTCCTGCGGGAGCAGAGGGAGGACCTGGAGCGCCAGCTGGCAAGGCAGCGCGCGGAGGCCCAGCGAGGGTGAGCGCTTGTTTGCAGCATCCTTATCGTCAGGCTGTGTTTGTTTACGGTGCAGATCAGGAACACGTGTCATTCAAGCCAGCCCTGCCCGCATGGGTTTTGGAGGGCAACGTAAAATGGTTTATGTTGCATTGTTAAAGTCCCGCACCGGGGGGGGTGCCCTTTTTACTTTCAACAACAGAAATTGGATTAGCCGAGAACAAGCACGGCACACGCAATCCAGTTTTAAAAAAACTGAAAAAAGGATGAAACTGTATATTTTTACATTTACAGCATTTAGCAGTCGCTTTTATCCAAAGCGACTTACAATCAGTACATTTGTCAATAGCTGAATAGACCAGTTATCGTAAGCAAACAACATTCTAGTTATACATTTCAAAACATACCATTAACTCCTCAAAATAGTATACAACTGTATATATTTTTGGCCTTTGGCACCAGCATTTCTCTTATCTTCACTGTGTTTTTATACTGTACATATTCAGTGTATTTGTGTGTGTGTGTTTGTACGAACGTGTTTGCACCACACACTGTGTTCCAGAGAGAGGAGTCTGGAGTTACTGGAGAGGAAACACTCTGAGCTACGCAGGGAGTTGGTGACCGTGAAGGAGGCTCTGAGCCAAGTCAACCTGCAGAAGGAGGTGTTGGAGGAGGAGAAAGCAAGCCTGGCTCTGGCTCACAGCAAGGTATGGCTATGGCCGCCGCTCTGCGACCTCCTCCTTTTGTTTTTAGTACATATGTAGTAGTATGTCGTATGCATACTGCGAACGCTTCATTACATGTCCAACACGATCTTTGCACTAGCTACCTGTTACTATGATTCTTTATCTTTTTACGTTTTTACATTTGACATTGTTAAGGAAAGCTTAAAGCAATGTTGAACTCTTTTTAAACCCTCGACACTGTAATAAAATGGACACTATGACATTTGGCTTGAAATAAACCATTGTTCGCAAGTAATGAACCGGAAAATTATTATTTTTTCAAACTCCATTGACTTCCATTGTTTCTCAAAAACATTTTTCCACAGTGCTCACAGCTGATAGGCATCTGTACTGGTAGTATTCCCAAATTTAACTACGGATCTATATTTCTGCACCTGTGGGTACCAGCGTTCAACTACGCTAATCGCAGGGATAGAAAGGGGGTCTCGGAGGTGTAAAAACAAAGTCAAACAAGTCACAGAAGAACAGAAACAAGAATGATTCAAAAACACAACGTACAATGACGTGGAAAATAGTAATTCTAGTGTTAAAAGGAGTAATGTAAATTTCAGTGAAACTACTTAAAACTATTTTCACAAATAATAATAAATAAATAAATAATAATAATAATAATAACATACACTAAAACTTAGTCAGACAGTTTGCCTCACAGGAAGTCCAGAGGCTTCCCCTGTCCTACTGTTTTCTGTGCTACTCTCCACAGATGGAGTCCCAGAGGGCTGAACAGGAGTTAGCCCTCACCAAGCTGCTGAGTCAGGAGGCTGCTTTAAGAGACTCCTTAGCCAAAATGGCCGCCTTGGGTGAAGGCCTAGCCACTGACAAAGTGGAACTCAACCGGATTCTGCTGCAGGTCAGTGGGCCTCGTGTTTGTCCTGCGATGATGTTGATGAAACCGCAGTTGAATCATTTCACCAACTGTCAATTCCAATACCTCGAGCTCCTCGGAACTCAGGAACTTCTCCACCGTGGAAACCCGGGCCACCCTCAGGACCAGGAACTAAGGTTCCTCAGTCCCCTGTTGTGATAGATCGTTCCTGAACCTATCTTTTACTGTGTACCTTGCTTTCAGACAGAGGGCGAGAAGGCGGACCTCGCCGAGCGCCGGCGGGAGGCAGAACTGGGTCGGGCGGTTGCCCGGGAGGAGGCGTCGCGGCTGCAGGAGGAGCTGATGGGCGCCGTGGCTGAGAGACGGGCCCTGGAGAGCTCCTACGGCCTCCTGCAGGAGCTCCACCGCAGGCTGGAGACGGAGCTCAGCCTGCTGCAGAAGGAGAACGCCCAGGTCCTCGAGCAGCACACGCAGGTCAGACCCCTCTCACTCCCTCCCTGCTGCAAGTTAGAAACAGCTCTCAACACGTTTACGTGCCTCATTGTCGCATTAAAACTAATCGGAGAAGTTGCACACATCTGCTGTGCCTCTCAACACCTTCCCCCTCAAATGACGCGTTAGTGTGTGTGTGTGTGTGTGTGTGTGTGGGGGGGGGGGGGGGTTTGGACCCCCAAATATGTGTTTTATGGTTAAATTGGGAAACCAGGGGTATGCTCGTGTACTAATATGCGCCGGATAAATAGATATACCAGACGCAATATATTTGAGCAAGAGGGGAGCGATTGAAAGAACCAATAAATTAACACCTACAGTAAACCCGCTGCCTCTAAGCCAGATCCAGGTCCTCCCTTGTTTGCGCTCGGAAAAGAATGGAAAGAATTCCACCTTGTTTTATTATCTGTTCTTTTGAGTGTGAGACCGGGGCTATCTGCATTGATCTCGACTGGACCTTTTTGGTCCTAAACAATTTGACGAAGCCCCTTCTGAACAGAGAGTTTTAGATTACTTATCTGAAAAAATAAACCAATGGCCATGCCATGGCCCCCATGGCACTAAGCTCGTGTTCCATCGCCTTATTGAGAGCTGTTCACATCCATAACAGCGCGTAATGCCTCCCCTGTGTGTTTATTTAAGGAGAGGCTGAAATGACAACCTCCACTAATGTTTAGTTTGCTCATTTCCAAAATCTAATTACTATGATTATTGCCTTCCAAACAAGGCATTATTCTGAAGTATTAGAAAATAAACGTCAGTGGGTGGGGTGAAAGGATATCTTGATGGGTGTGTGATACTACATATGAACGTTTATTTTAAATTTCTGTAGTAAACATTTTTGAATTGAGCCGTATTATGATTTGAGTCGACCACTGTGAAACACACATTTGTAAAAGATCAACTTGTCTGTTTGAGCTCCAGAAAAGCCACATTTGCAATTTCTATCTTGTATTTTATTTATGACAAATTGTTACATTTTAGTTTAGTCTAGGTTTTAAATTCTGATCTCCATTGTGCTGGGCATGAAATGGTTATGTATTTCTCAGTTTTCACAATGATAAATGCTCCAGGCCCTACATTCACTGTAATTTTCTTCTGAAGTGCCAAAATGTCAGACATGGTGTTTCAACATGTTGCATTTGTGCATCATGGCAGTCAAGAGTTCAGTATCAAAAGGATAACCTTGCAAAAACATACCCCATCCAAAGGGGTGGGGGTAGGGAGTGGGGTATTATTCTCAGTAAACAAAAAACAGGACAGGAGGATAGTTTTTCATCCATGTAACAGTAGTTTCATAACAGATCCCTTTGATGACAACGTATAGCATAACTTATCCACTCAATGCCACGGATGCTGTTTCTAACTGGCCTGTGTGTTGTGAGCCCTGCAGGCCAGAAGGCAGATGCAGAGCGTGTCGGAGCAGCTGTGTGCGTGCAGGAAGGAGCTGGAGACACAGGCCTCAGCCCTGCAGAGAGCCAGCCATGACCGGGAGGAGCTGGCCAAGGAGAGCGCCGCTCTCAGTGTCCAGCTGAGCTCCGCTGAGCGCAGGACGTGGGCACTCTCTCAGGAGCTGGCCGCTCTTAGGTCCGCGGGCGCGCGTGCGTGTGTGTGTGTGAATACGCTACCTGTGTATTTGTCAGCCCCTCTGATAGTGTGTATTTAAGGTATTTTTAAGCCTAACGTGCCTCATGCAACAAGAGTCTCAAAGTAATCCGGTTTCATTTGGAAACTCTGTCGACCATGGATCATTTGGTTTATGACTTTCTGCACCTAGGGCTTCAAAGCTCTTGTTTTCCAGAGTTCCAACCGCTGTAGCACTCTGTTCCAGGACGGAAAAGGAATGCCTGGAGACGGCCGTGTTCGAGGGCCAGGAGCTCGCCGCATCTCTGGAGGGGGAGCGCGCTAGGCTGGAGGCGGAGGGACGCGGCCTGCTTGTGGCTAACAAGGCCTTGACGCGTGAGTAGCACCCCCCCCTCAGCCCAACAAACCACTCGAGATCCATATTTCACTTGTGAGCTCTGCAGCAGCTGGGCCGAGGCATTACTGGAGCAGCTCTCTTAGCTGTACCTCAAGTACCTTAAAGGTTCACTCCTTGATTAGAGACCAAGATTTCAGCCCCAGCTCGCTGTTTATGTTTAAAACACAACTGTGTATGTGGCTGTAAGGGGGGAAGGGGTTCTCCCCCTACACTGTAGGGAAGGGAGAAGGATAGGAGAATTATAGGGAAAGTATAAGGAAAAGCTTTTTGACTTCCCTGTATTATCAATACACTGTATTTCCATTCATTGTGACTATTAATATGAGTGTTGGTTTGTGTAGGAGAGTCTGCTCGGGTGCGTTCGGACACTGAGCGCCAGATGGCCCAGGCAGCGCAGGAACGGGCGAACCTGGAGGACAAGCTGGCTCAGATGGAGAGAAGTGCCCAGCTCACACTGAACAGCAGAGAACAAATTCACAGGGAGCAGCTAGAAGCTGAACGCAGAGACAAGGTGACGTTAAATGCTCAACCCTTCATGGAATGGCTGGGTGCTAGTTGTGGTGTTTATGTCTGTGTAGATCCTTGTGTGCATATTCATTTCATATTTTATGAAATATTCTTAATCTTCTTAAATAATATTTAAGCTTGCCCATTAAGAATGCCCATACAACAGCATCACATTTAACATGTTGAATAATGGGTCTGTTTTCATGCAGTAAATGGTAATCCCTTTACTTTACCATAAGCTTATTATGATATTCACACAGAGTGATATCCGTCTCCAGTTAAAAGTGTCTGCGTAGAGTCGCCTTGAGTAGACAGGAGCAGGACCAGGTAAAGAGAGCCTCTGATACTTTGTTATTGCCCTGCAGGTTCTAGGTAAGGGTATATCTGACAGATTAATGAGTTGTATTACTGTTTTAGTATTAGTATTAGGTTACAGGTCCATTAGTTGACATCCTTAAACATACGTTTACATGCTTCTGTTATGGAAGTATATTATTAAAGCTGCAAACTCAAAATGTGTGTTTTAAATAAATGTCTCTTTCACTGCTATCTATTTTTGATTGAGGTGTTAGAATCATTTTTCTGACATTGATAAAAGCTTTTTCATTTCCAGTTCTGATACATTTTATATTTGGGTGCTTATAATCTAATAGAAATAGTAGTTATCCCTATGCTTAATATGATATTTATAAATCAATTTCAGAGTTTCGGCTAATAAACATGAGTGCTACCATCTGTTTTTTTTAGTCTTCTTTGCAAAAGTAGGGTGTTGAGTACATACAGTATATAAGCAGTTTATATCTGTACTGGGTTAATGTTGCGTGGCACTATGGGAGATGTCACCAAGTGAGGTCTGTCCACGCCCAGACAGTCCTTGGAATAGGTCAGGTATAACTAGTCTGGTTCAAAACCATCCTGATATTGCAGTCTCCACCTCTACTATTTGCTTCGCTATACACATCAGTTTGGGAACGGTCAATACAATGCACACAACACAATAGGTGTCAATCAGATCATTAGCAGGCAGTTGGAGCAGGTTCAGCCTATCAGAGCAAAGCACGTAACAGCTGTCGGGTGTGTGCTCGCCAGGCGCAGCGGTGTGCGGATATGTCGGCTCAGAGGGAGCAGGCGGAGGCGGAGCTACAGAGGCAGTGCGAGGAGGTGCGCGCTCTCAGCCGGGCGGAGCTGCAACAGGTGCAGGAGGAGATGGCCCGCCTGCAGCAGAGCTGCAACCAGAACCTGCTGGAGGCCGAGCATCACAAACAGCAGGTGTGTGTGTGTGTGTGGGTGTGTGGGGGTGTATTCTTCCAGTGCACAATGCCCGGGCTGCAACGATTATTTTCATAATGGGTTCATTTTTGATTGTTTGATTAATCTATGCCATTTATTTAGACCATAAATTGCAGTATAATGTGGTCCAATGGCACAAAATGGAAGGTAAATGCTCACCACATTATCAGAACCCAAACAGGCATCTCGAATGCTTTACCCAGACCCAGTAGTCTAGAACATTTTATAGCCTGGAACGAAGGTAGGCACAGACACAGGTGAGTAAATGCAGGTTTTCTTTTCAGTTCAGAAGTTGATTTGATTGGTTAACACATCTGGTTTCATGAACCACTTCCTTTTGGGGTCAGGGAGTTTGGGAGCTGTTAGATCCAGGTAGATTCCTGAAAAAAAGAAAAGATTGAATTGGGATGGATTATAAATATGTTATTAACACAAGCTGGATCTGGACGCTGGTTGTGGCCAGGCGTTGTCGCAGAAAGAAGCAGAGAAGGCTGTTTTAGCAGAAAGACTGGCCGGGCTACAGCAGGAGTTGGCTACATCTGGAATGGAGACGGAGCGTCTGCGTAGAGCCGCCCTGAGTAGACAGGAGCAGGACCAGGTAAAGAGAGCCTCTGATACTTTGTTATTGCCCTGCAGGTTCTAGCTAAGGGTATATCTGACAGATTAATGAGTTGTATTACTGTTTTAGTATTAGTATTAGGTTACAGGTCCATTAGTTAACATATTAGTTGACATCCTTAAACATACGTTTACATGCTTCTGTTATGGAAGTATATTATTAAAGCTGCAAACTCAAAATGTGTGTTTTAAATAAATGTCTCTTTCACTGCTATCTATTTTTGATTGAGGTGTTAGAATCATTTTTCTGACATTGATAAAAGCTTTTTCATTTCCAGTTCTGATACATTTTATATTTGGGTGCTTATAATCTAATAGAAATAGTAGTTATCCCTATGCTTAATATGATATTTATAAATCAATTTCAGAGTTTCGGCTAATAAACATGAGTGCTACCATCTGTTTTTTTTAGTCTTCTTTGCAAAAGTAGGGTGTTGAGTACATACAGTATATAAGCAGTTTATATCTGTACTGGGTTAATGTTGCGTGGCACTATGGGAGATGTCACCAAGTGAGGTCTGTCCACGCCCAGACAGTCCTTGGAATAGGTCAGGTATAACTAGTCTGGTTCAAAACCATCCTGATATTGCAGTCTCCACCTCTACTATTTGCTTCGCTATACACATCAGTTTGGGAACGGTCAATACAATGCACACAACACAATAGGTGTCAATCAGATCATTAGCAGGCAGTTGGAGCAGGTTCAGCCTATCAGAGCAAAGCACGTAACAGCTGTCGGGTGTGTGCTCGCCAGGCGCAGCGGTGTGCGGATATGTCGGCTCAGAGGGAGCAGGCGGAGGCGGAGCTACAGAGGCAGTGCGAGGAGGTGCGCGCTCTCAGCCGGGCGGAGCTGCAACAGGTGCAGGAGGAGATGGCCCGCCTGCAGCAGAGCTGCAACCAGAACCTGCTGGAGGCCGAGCATCACAAACAGCAGGTGTGTGTGTGTGTGTGGGTGTGTGGGGGTGTATTCTTCCAGTGCACAATGCCCGGGCTGCAACGATTATTTTCATAATGGGTTCATTTTTGATTGTTTGATTAATCTATGCCATTTATTTAGACCATAAATTGCAGTATAATGTGGTCCAATGGCACAAAATGGAAGGTAAATGCTCACCACATTATCAGAACCCAAACAGGCATCTCGAATGCTTTACCCAGACCCAGTAGTCTAGAACATTTTATAGCCTGGAACGAAGGTAGGCACAGACACAGGTGAGTAAATGCAGGTTTTCTTTTCAGTTCAGAAGTTGATTTGATTGGTTAACACATCTGGTTTCATGAACCACTTCCTTTTGGGGTCAGGGAGTTTGGGAGCTGTTAGATCCAGGTAGATTCCTGAAAAAAAGAAAAGATTGAATTGGGATGGATTATAAATATGTTATTAACACAAGCTGGATCTGGACGCTGGTTGTGGCCAGGCGTTGTCGCAGAAAGAAGCAGAGAAGGCTGTTTTAGCAGAAAGACTGGCCGGGCTACAGCAGGAGTTGGCTACATCTGGAATGGAGACGGAGCGTCTGCGTAGAGCCGCCCTGAGTAGACAGGAGCAGGACCAGGTAAAGAGAGCCTCTGATACTTTGTTATTGCCCTGCAGGTTCTAGCTAAGGGTATATCTGACAGATTAATGAGTTGTATTACTGTTTTAGTATTAGTATTAGGTTACAGGTCCATTAGTTAACATATTAGTTGACATCCTTAAACATACGTTGACATGCTTCTGTTATGGAAGTATATTATTAAAGCTGCAAACTCAAAATGTGTGTTTTAAATAAATGTCTGTTTCACTGCTATCTATTTTTTATTGAGGTGTTAGAATCATTTTTCTGCCTACGGGACATTGATAAAAGTTTTTTCATTTACAGTTCTGATACATTTTATATTTGGGTGTATATAATCTAGTAGAAACGCCTTTACAGTATGTCAAACCAAACATAGGCATATATATAGGCTTTACCGTACATACTGTCCATAAGTTAAAATGACACATAAACCAGTTTGGTTTAAATGTTATTACTTACCAGTTTCTTACCGTAGTTGTCGCTTAAATACAATCATCTGGAAAGATTGAGACTAAACCTTTAAATGTCAAATGTTGCTTTTTTTAAATTGTATTTATATATTTTTCTTTGTTTTTTGTTGCTCTTGCTGGTTCTGTTCTAGAATATGATGACTGCACTGCAAGCTGAACTGAAGGAGCTGCATTCCCGTTTCGAGGAATCTTTGAGCTCCAACGAGAGTGCCAGGAGGAGTCTAACTGAGCAAGTCAGAGAACTGAACCAACAGAGAGAACAAAGCCAACAGGAGGTACATTGGACACTTACTCACTTAATGCCCCAAAATGGTTTGCCTTTGCTTGCCACCTGTTGCGAAATTGGTTGATTTGTTGATCTACAGTACATATGAATATTATTTGGTTTTTACCAGTTACACAATATGACATTATGAGATATATTACCATGGCTAGAATGCATTTCAACCAATCAGAGTATGTGGCCCGACCTAACTGTTGTATAAATAAAAATATACGGCCAGGCAGAATGTATCTGTAGGACTTCACAAGATAGGTAGGCCGAGGTTGTTAGCAACGGCACGGAGACAGATGGGGAGAGGCAGGCTTGTTTGGATAGGCTTGGGTTTTGCTCCTGGGTCAACCGGAGGGGGAATTTGTACCAATTAGTACCAGAGTATGGGAGAGCCATTTACCACAGGGCTCTGTTGACATTGGCCGTCGCCATCGAGATTTACTAGCGTCAGAATGCCACCAGGCGCAGGCCCACAGAGCCAAGAGAGACGCTGTCCACCCGCTCAGCACTCGTTCTCGGAGAAGTTGCTGTAAACTGAACCGCGGAGTCATAGACAGTCATGTTTGCTGATGGTTTAATCACCCTGCTATAATGTGTGTACATTTAACGCACTAAAACGCCTTTCATCTGTTTCATCGGTTGTTTGCGTTCATCATCTCAGGTGTGCTGTCTTTTGGGCATTTAGGTGAATTAATGGAATCCCAGACAACACCTTGGCTGTAAATCGTGTGTTTCATAAGCCTTGATCGGCAGTAGACATTGGTGCGGTGCCTCAAGTCGGAGCAGACTTGCTCCCCCCCCCCCACACACACACACACACCCCATTCCTCCTCTCCCGTGTTTGATTGTCTTTGCTAATCCCACCTCGGGATTCTCAGGTTGGCTCGCGACAGAGCAGGGGGGAGAACGTGCGACTGGGAGAACGAGGAGGGCGGGCGAGAAACGCAGGGGAGGGCGCTGGGGAGGGTTGCGGCGCCGTCCCCTGGTACCGTAATAATGTAAAGTTGAACCAGGAGTTTAACCCCTTGTGTAAATAAGCCCGTGGAGGGAGTAAGGTGGGGGTGTTTATTTTCTCCCATGCAGCAACGAGAGGCTGGCTCCGCCGGGACGCTCTAAAGTACCCCTGGTCCACACAGCAATGACTTCAAAAAAATACAATAAAAACAAATGTCATTGAAATTAATACAATTATAATTTGAAAAAGTGTTTTTTTAAATAGCCTTATTTAATAAAATAAGGTAACAAATCAACAGAAAATGATTTTATTCATCTTTCCCCCCCTCTCAGCAGAATTTACGAGGAGAAACCGTCTTGTGTGGCCTCCGAACATAACACTCCACCCTCCTCCGCCCGCTCCTCCCCCTCTTTCTCCATGCGCTGACTCCCTCTAACCACCCCCCCCCCCTCCCCCCTGGAGTTGATGTTTACAATGTTCCCTGCTGAGGGTTCTTCACACTGTGAACTGAGGCTGGGTAGCTGGGGAGAGACAGCGCATGGCTGTGGGCCAAACTGGCTCTTATCCCCGGCCAGATAAGCTCTGTCCTCCCTAGTTCTCCACAAACACACACACACACCACGTTGTCATGAAACTGAATATAGGTCGCTCCATATTTTTGAGGGTTTTGCTCCGAGCGCTGAGGGGAGGAGACGTTGTGATGGAACCCCTAAATCAGAACAGTATTTATTCTGAATCTTCTTCCCTTTTGTCAGCCCTGGAAAATAAACAAGGAGTGTGGGTGTGCCCGTTGGATGTGAAGGATGTGTTGATACTGACGATGAGTCCAAAATAGAACTCTCCGAGGAGTGAATACAGTTTACTTTCTATCTATTTGCCAAATAAATCAACTGAGGCTTGCAACTCCCTTGCTCTAGAATGATTATTGATCCATGAGAATGTATAGGAAGAATCCTGTCCGTGAAACGGCTATGATGTGCATCCATAAGTTACTGTATATCGGTCAGCTGCAGAACATCTCATTAAAGAAAAAAAACAATGTGCATTCATTAAATCCAAGTTCCAAAAAAATCATATGGATTGCTTTGGAGTGTTGTGACCCCTCCTAATGAATTGCTCTTATCATTTCTAATAAAAAATTGAAACTCCATTTGTTTCAGACAGCTGATCGGCCAGATACAGTATAAGTGTTTCCTTCCTTTCCTTCTTGCTCCGTCGTCGACCTTAAGGCGGAGGCCCTGCGCAGGCAGCTACAACAGGTTGAGGACGAGCGAGATGCGGGACGCAAGGAGCTGATTGAAGCTCACAGGGAGCTCCAGGAGGTGGCTCAGGAGGGGGACGGCCAACGCAAGGAGGTCCTGGACCTGAGGCGCTCGCTGGGGGACGAGGCCAGGGATAAAGAAGCCATACAGGCGTCCAACCAGGAACTGAGGTCCTCCGTCAAGCGGGCAGAGAGCGACAACAACAGGTAGAGAGGGAGGGCAGGATACGTCAGTGGTTAGGGTGGGTGACTCCCAACCGGGAGGTTGTGTGTGTGAATCCCCAATATGCCCGACCTTCCTGTAAGCATCCTTAAGCAAGCTGTCTATCCCTTGCCTGCTCCTTAATACTTGTATTTGTACTCACTGTAAGTCGCTTTGGATGAAAGTGTTTGTGGTTAAAACCTTTTTAAAGGGAGACTCTGCTGATTTTACACTTCAACATTTGTTTATTTGTCATGAGGAGTGCTACAAAGCATGTGAAACAAGTCTGTGAAAGCTAGTGGGAAGTGTGGGAAGGCTTAAGAATTTAACTCTAGGGACATCACTCATTCATTTCCATAGTACAGAGAAAAGTAGGCATTTACACACACACACACACATATCCATGCACATGCAACCACCCTTGCGGTGTCTACGTGTTACCGGGACCCACCTTTTCTCCACTCTGCCCCCTCTAGGCTAATAATACACACTACCCCTTTAAGATGAATGAATAGCTCTACTGTAATATACTTTACAGTGTGTAGAGGACCTCTATGGCTAAAGCTACCAGGCACGCCTCCAGTGTCTCAAACTCTAACATGTCTCCCATCAGCTTGAGACGCGCCGTGGAGGAGCGGGAGCAGAGAGTGCTGGTCCTAGAGGAGGGCAGGAGCTCCATGCAGCAGGAGGCCAACACTCTGAGGAGCACCATGAGGGAGCTGGAGAAGTCCCGGCTGCAGGCGCGCCGAGAGCTGCAGGATCTCCGCCGACAGGTGGCGGTTCATTAGGAGCAGCTCACTGTTTATGTTTGGTTTAACAGCAGTCGAAAACGGTGTGAGCCCAGAAGCGACGTACTGTATGTAGGGGGGGGGGAGGGGTAGAGACGATTGCGAGCCCCGCGCGGGAGGTGCATGCGCTGGTTAGGGCTGGACGTTGATGTGATTATAGAATTACATTTAAATACCTATTCTGTGGTGCCAACTGCTTACACAGTATATACCAAAATAAATAAGAATAATGTTACATTTTACCTCGTCCCTGTTTACGTGAACAGGTGAAGGTGCTTGAAGGAGACAATAGGCAGCAGAGCCAGGACCTGCAGGAGCTGCAGTCCCGCGCCTCCCAGGAGGAGCAGAGGGAGGAGGAGGCGCGGCGGGAGGCGTTTGCTCTGAAACAGAGAGTCCTGGAGTGCGAGGCTGGCCGGGAGGCAGCTCTGAACGAGGTACAAGGCCCTCCAGTGGGGGGATCAGTTGGCCAATGCTCTAGCATCATTTTCAAATGGCTGTTGGAGGCAGTTTCTAGATTTAGATGTACTAGGTAGTTAAATAGTGATACTGCCCTTTCATGGAAGCTTCTCCATTTGCAGTTCTTATTTCAGTTCATATTTACAACATCTAATGATAGTTAGGAACCATTATCATTTGTTGTTACACTTAGGGCTTTTATCCAAAGCCACTTACAGTGAGTACAAGTATTAAGCAGCAGGTAGAGGTTAAGCCTCTTGCTTTACAGGCTGGGCTTGTCGAGGTTCGACCCCATGACCTCACTATTGCCTCGACCCTGTTTGTCAACACTGCTGCAGACTGCGGGGCTGCAGAGGCGTGTGGTGGAGCTGGAGGAGGCCGACCGGCAGCACAGGGAGTGGCTACAGGAACGAGAGGCCCGCCTGCAGGAAAGCGACCAGAGCCACAGGGAGGCCACCGCCCACCTGGAAGAGGCCCTGGAGGCAGCCAGGCGCCAGGCCAGGGACGCCGCGCTGCAGCTCAGCATCGCCGAGGGCAAGGCCCAGAGCCTGGAGGGGCAGCTGGCCCAGAGCGAGGCTGCTCGCCGCGGCCTGGAGCTCAAATTGGCCGGCCTGTGTTCGGCGCTGCGCCGCAACATCAGGGTGGGCCGCCCGGCTGGCCCATCGCGGGCCCCCGGGACCCGGAGAAGGTCCCCCTCTCCCTGGAGGACCCTGTCACCACTGAAGTCAGGTAGAGTCACACATCGTAAAGCAGTGGTTCTCAAGGTAGGGGTCGGGACCCCGAGGGGTCAAGAAGAATTAATTAATTAATATATTTACAT
>JAOEHI010030849.1:0-24573 GCA_025447815.1 Percopsis transmontana | reverse complement strand
CCTCTATCTATATCTATATATATATCTCTCTCTCTCTCTCTCTCTCTCTATATATATATATATATATATATATATATATATATATATATATATATATAGGTGAGCAGTCCCACCAACACAGGCGTCAGTCATCACGCCTAATGAGCCACTCCCTCTAGGAGGTGTGATGGGCCAATAAAAGTACCTACTCCGGGGTACAGTAGGTACTTCTGAGCAGCCCTGAAAAACTGCTGGACAGGGCATGGCACTTATTGGTTAAACGCGACTGTAAATGTTCGCACCACCTGGAAAGTGCCCTGAGTTCATCCTTCGACAACTCGGTCATTGGGGCCACTGCTAAGGCAAAATTAGCACAAAACCCAAGGTAATAACTAGCCCTCCCCAGGAAATGCAACAACTTCCGCTTAATGCATGAAACAGGAAATGCCTACTGTATATTTCCAAATCTTTTGCATGAATGGGCCAAAGCTCCCCCTGCCCCACAACCTTACCCAAGTAGGTTACGGTAGCATTCGCAAATTACCATCCAAATAAACTGCGCAGCCCTCCGACCCACACATAACTTTGTTCATTAACCTCTGAAATGTGTCTGGTTCATTTGGCAGCCTAAATAGCATGACTGTGTAAGAGTATAGACCTGCTGGTGTCAACAAAAGCACACATTTCTCTGGCTCTATTAGAAAGGGGAACCTGTCAGTAACCCTTAAGAAGATCTAACTTGCTGACATATTTGGCCGCCCCCACCTGATCAACACAATCTTCCATCCTCAGGTGGACATAACAGTGTACAGATGTGGGTATTCCAAGCCTTCTGATAAGCTCTAAGTTAAGTACATTTTGTCTGATATCGGCCTACCCATTCCACATTGCAAATTTAAAGTTCACTAAATAACCCATATTACATGGTACATTTCTCCCAGACAGATTCTCTCTTGCACTTTTTAGAGATAAAGTCCAAGTATTTTGCAGTACATTGTCCAAGTCTACATTCATACCACCTGAATGAGGTATAGCCTACTAGTTGTCTCTGACTGGAAATTTCTCTGACATTATAAACCTCCCCACCTTCCCAATAAGATGAAATGATACACTTGCAAGTACATCTAGAAGTTGCAGTATGGTGTTTTGTATTGATCTTGTATTTGTTGTAAGGATTTCAGTGATCTGTCTACAAATACTGTAGGTGACATAGCTATGGTAAGCCCAAATTCATGTACTCAAATTGTTTTGGGAAGTCAGGAATAATTGCAATTTAGGGATCAAAAGGGACAGATGTAATATTAACATAGTGCTGCCTGCTCTAATATTATATATGATTTTTCCAACAGTATTTCAAGATTCCAGACGGTAGCTAGCTTATAAACTAGATAGCAAATTATAGTTTGCTATCTAGCTTTTAACAAAATGGACATCCCAAAATGGATTTAAAAAAAATCAACCAGCACTGACCAGACAATTTTGGCAGAGCAGTCGCTCACTGACAGTCCTGCTCAGCCTGCGATTGGTTACGTGAGCATTGCACTGCCTGTGTTAGGTTATGTTCTTCAGTAGAGACTGATTCTCAATTTCCAGTTGCATGTGTTTATTTGCAGAGGCTTCATCAGAGCTTTGTATGGGTGGCTTGACCTGGTGGTTGTTGCTTTAAGCACTCACTTGCTTTATGTTGGTAAACGTTGTTGGCTCTGTTGAAATTAAGAAGCCCAACTAGATGAAGAGGGTTCAGCAACACCATTTTCCAACGACACTTCTGAGTCCAGTATTTTCTTTTTTTCCCGAGAAACACGATAGAACCGCTGAATGATGGGCTTCGCATCCCCCACACTATTAAACTGGTGCACGTAGGAGCATCTGAGAACAGCCCTGGGGAACTTTGAATAATCGCGACCAGCTGTTTACATTTGTTTTCATCCAAATATCCTAGTAGTGCATTTAACTTTGCTAGAGTTTCTGAATTTTTAAGTTGTGGTTGCAACACCCTTTCAGCAGACATTTCCTCCTCTTCCTCAAGTGTTGACATGGAATTATTTGCCATTAGAGCTGTGTGACACGTCTTTAAATATACGTGGATAGAAAAACTGCTGGAGCACACAATTGTAGCTTTTTTACAACCATATGTCCTGCAACATTATCATGAGCTCTCTGAATTACTGATGTCCTACATTTTAAAGGCAGTACAATTTGCACAGTAGGTTCATAATTGTAAGCCCCTCCATGATGAGCCCAAACCTTGAGCATGAGGTTATCCTGGAGGAAATACCCCTGCCTAACTTTTCCTACCTCAAATGTAGACATAACCAGGTCGTACATTTCCTTCAGAGACTGGTCCTCTTTGACAACACCAACCTTTTAGCTCACAAGACCCTGCCGAAACTACATCACTGTTGACCAGAGCAGCAGTCTTTGCACGAGTCACTGCACAGACTGTAGAAACCGCATGCTCTGGTTTCGCGACCTCTGAAGGTTCTAGGGATGAAGTACTTTTTTTTACTTGTATTGACACATCAGGTATTTGTACATCATCATGCCACACACGACCACATGCCAGCTCATTTCCTGAAATGATGTCTACTCCTTCAACTGGCAGTTCTGGGTGAACGCCAACCTCCGTGTCCCCCTGTACCAAATCACAGACTGGAATGGAGCATAACACCAAGTCAATCTCAGAGGTGTTTATTGGTTTATCCTGCATTTGAAATGGAGCCAGCAGCTGCTCTGTTACCAACTATGGGATTATGAATAGGTGCAGCCAAACCAACCAACTTCACATGGAATACTTTCTTTTATTTTGATGGCAATAATTACACACAGTTAAATAACTTTTTCAATTAGGCTGCTGTTCCAACTTTGGTGACAAAGATTCTACTTTTTGGAATTTGTCCCCATTATACCACTCACCAAAGATACGCTTGTGTGTCAACACATATTCATCGGCCAGCACTGCAGCCTCACTAGAACAGCTGACTTTGTGTTTATTAAAATATGTTGCAATAAAATCAGGCACAGTTCCAGAACAACTAGATAACATAACTTATCAAAGATTTTCACACCGAATGAAGAACACCAGCGATTAAAATGTGAACAAAAATCGTTTGCAAATTCCATGTGTTTGTTTACCAGTCATTCGACAATCCCTAAATCATTGGCGAAACTCATATGCCTTAAGCTGATTTTACTGTATCGTACTCTTTACAGTCTTCAGAACATAGAGCCGGAGTAAGCCTCTTGTGCTTTACCTGTAAAAACACACTTTAACATTAAAGTTCGCTCCTCATCAGGCAACCAGTGAACCAGTGGTTTCCCCATTCAAATGGGGAAACCACTTCCCTACCTTCCTTAATCAATGCCAATTTTTCCAAATCCAATTTCAGTTGTTCCTTTCGACTCCTTTTCATGTTCTTCAAAATGTCAAAAGCAACAATTCTTTCTGTTGTTTGAATGTTAAGCCAGCCATAGAAGCACTTACGCTACTCTTACCTCCCTTGTCTTTCAGTACACCAAATTCTTGCAAGTTAGCCTTTATGATACTCTTCAGGTACTTTTTGTGTTTTGGATCAACTTACTAAACAGAGCAATGCTGAGCAATCTTCATCAACTGTTCCTTGGTACATTGCTCCAGCAACCCATCAGAGGTAAACTTAATGAAATCTTCCACAATGTTAGTCATAACCACCAGCTAAGTCTAGCAACCTAGAAAATCCTACCGCTGCCAAAATAGTATAGTCAGGTGATCATGTGATCTTGCATGTAATGTCAGCGTTTCTGAAAACTCGCGTTTTCGGGTTTATCCACTTGTGAGAGCGTTTCTGAAAAGCTCCTGTTTCAGTACTGGAAATCAGCGGATTAGTGTGGATGGAAGGCCAAAACTGAGAAATAAAGAGTGATAGTGATACGGTGATAACGGGGATAGTGTGGACAGTGTCTAAAGGACCTCACAGTCCCAAGCCCCTTGTTGAAAACCAGTGGTTCTGGAGGAAATATACATTTCATGCCCTTTTTGGTTGTATTTGTTAACCTTATACTTTGTTTTGCAAATCCTTTGTGTCACTATTACTGCCCTTCGTCTAGACAGTCACCCTCGAAGCAGACCAGGCCATATCTCTGATCAATGAATCACCTGGGGCAACACAAACAAAGCTGGAAATGGCTGTTTCCCTCAGAGAACACACACACACACACAAACAGAAACGCAAATGTGTGACGTACGTACAGCTTGACATTCTGTTGATCCAGTGTGAGTCTGAATAAGACAGATGGGTGTCATCCCGTGGTCTGACGACCTCATCAGAAGACCTGTGTTCACCAATCAATTTACACATGTAGAAATTCCTGCTCTATTAGCATATGCAATGCATGCTGGGGTGGGGTGCAGTTTCAAGGAAAAGGGCATTTGAAGAGCAATGTTATCCCAAAAGACTGGAACACAACCTATGAATTAGTTATGGTGTTGCTACTGACAAGGCTACAACACCACACTCTCGGTTAACCCCTCCCTACCCATTTTCTGTGGGGGTAATCTACATTTTCTCTTCCCCCTGAAGAACATAAACCATTCCTCCTTACTCTGAGGGTCAGTCTCAGGGCTAATGGACTTGTGTGTTTTCATTCGATTAACTGAAGCATAAATGTTTTATCACCCAAGTCATGAAAAAGTAATTCATAATACACTGGCTTTTTGGCGTTTTGGGAAGCTATAAACCTGTGCGGCGGTGAAGGAGTGAGTAAATTAATTCTGAGAGAGAGAGAGAGAGAGACAATGGGACAAGACAATGAAGCATTGGAAAGAGTATAATGGAATGAATGGGTCAATGTTTTTAGATATGAGTTCTTAGCTTAGCCACATAGTTTATAAATGTTTTATAAATTGTTTTGTTTTAAGTATATAGGCTACTTTACTGTACATCCACAATGGATATGTATAGTTGATAGTCCTAATAGTGTGCTGTACAGTATGTTAAAAATAAATCACTACACAGTGGAATATCTCTTCACAGTGATCAGTCACCAAGGACGAGCTCAAGGTCACATCTTCTTTCCTCTTGTCATGACAGAACAAGCTTTTGTTGAGCATAGCTGCTCGGCATCATAGATCACGAGAGTAGTGCCAAATAGAATGGCAAATTTGGAATTTTTTTGTATTTTTTTAATTTCTATAACAAATATGATGTCCTCAAGCCCCCAAATATGCAGCCTAGTCTTTTATGTGTTTTATACAGGAATATACCCATGGACCCCACATCATTCTATTTTCCAACTGCCAATGTTTTTTTAACATTCTTGATAGGTCAGAGATAATTAGTTATAATTAGTAGTGTCAGACCTGAGGTCAAATCTGACATCTCCCTTCAGACAACACCAAAAAACTGAAAAAACTAGGATTTTACAACAGCGGCCCTTTAAAAAAATTTAATAAAAAAAAATAACAACAAAATCTTCATATTCTGAGTAAAGGAATACAGACATTACTTGAACACATCTTCAACTAGAATTGACTAGAGATGCAATTAATACGTAGGACAAATAGACTATATTAAAGGAAACAATTTATAGTTATATTCTTCTCCCTTATTGTATCACATTGTCTGAACATAATGATTTCTCAATTTCTCTTAGATAAGGGCCATGATTAACACTCGGCTCCATTCTATAAGCTTTAAAGAGCCCTGGAGATTGGCATCTGTGGTGCAAGCAGAACAGTTTTATCTCTTGTTCTGTGTGCAGCCTAGATTTCCCCTCGAGAGATTGGTGCTTCCCAGTTGACTGTCTGCTCCAATTCATCCCAATGCTTATACCTGTAAAAATCCCAGTTTCTGGAGTGCTGGCTTCTAAAACATTCATCAGTCCCTCGCTGCCCTCCAGGTGAAAACCCAGTCCCTATCAGAGGATTTGACAGGGCTTTTTCTTCAGTCCAATTGGAAAATTTAACAGGGTTTCTCTTTGCTATAGCTGCCAGGTCAGGTAAGAAACAGCTTTCTAATCACACTCGTATTCCTCTCAGTGCTCTCGCGGTCAGTAGCCTTGTCGGGTCAACAGAGATAGGGTGCATAGGTTCCAGACCCATCTTGCGTCTGCTCAATCGGTATAGCTCTAAAGAGCTGATGTTCAGCTAGACTCTATTACAGGCCCCTTGGATAATCAAATAGTTTCTATAAAATAACCCTAAATTTGTTAAAAGTGCATGGACTGATTCTGATCACTTCTTTCTTCTTTGTTAATCAAAGCTGATATTTAAGTTAAAGTTAATTAATGTAACCCTACCCTTGTGCGCATGACTAGGTTCAGATGAGATGATGGGGGCGTCATATACTTGCTTTCATTCACTACAAAGGAACTTGTTAAATATATCCAAGCCACGGTACTCCTGTACACCAAATTAAATTAGTTCAGGCTTTAACTCCAGCCAGCAGTGACGAATCTTATGTTTATCACAAGCCTTACCAAACTTCTTTAACAAACACCAGGCTGTGGAGCAGTATTTGCTACATAATAATCGATACACAAAAAGAAATCCGCTGTCTTAATATCTCTGGATATTTGTATTTGAAACAGGAATTCTACTAAAAAAAGATTATAGTGTGACAGAAGCTCGTTAATACGTTTCGTGCATTGATTTTCATTGTAACTAATCACGCTCCAACCTGCCTATCGTTCTACAGTACTAAAATTCCAACCTTTCATGTCTTTACCTGGCACTGTGGATCTAAGATACCACCAATTACTACATATAATGACTCACCCTTGGACCCCTCCTTCTTCTGAGCCCCATAAAGAAAAGCAGGATAGCAAGAGTAAAGATATATAAAATACATTTCTACATGAACAAATACAGTAAGAACAAATAGGAAATCATTTTGTGGGGTCCCCGTAATTTTGTTGTAAATAAACACATTCTTCAGTGCTCTAGTACAAGACCACATGCTCTTTACTTCTGACATTTGGCACATTAGAGGTCACTATTGACTTCTTCATCCTGTGTAATCGATATTGAATTCTTGCAGCATGGACTGAGGTCACATACCAATTTCTTACTTTTAGATTTTTCATGTCCAGACTCCTGATAACCAAATAAATATTGAAAGAAGATTGATAATATGGACAGTGGCAACATATTGTGAACATTTACAGTAGGCCTGTACAGACTTTCACAGTACGATAAGACAAATTGGAACTAGGTCTACAAAAACAGAAGAGGTTTGGAATCATGAGTGCACTCACAAATACAATATTGCCATCCATAACAAGCAGTATACACAACAACCAGTTTAAAGATATGTCTTAAAGTCACTGTGATCAGGAGTTTAGTGGACGAGGTTGTGTTTATCGGGGTGAAGACTGCATTTCCCATGAGCCTCATTGCCTCTTGTCACAAAGAGCAATACTCTCTAGTGGCATGCCTGTTTTTTTTTAAGAGAATAGTTGAGAGACATGACAGTAGATCAGAACATCAGTTTTGCATAATGTGTCCATGAGGTAATATATTAATAATTGAAGCTAAAGTGTCTGTGCTGTAAATCGATTTGTCAGATTTTGTAGGGAATCCAACCCAGTGGGAAGCCTTTTTATGATGATGACTGCACATTATAAATCATAATGTTGCTAACTTTCTCACTGATGGACTGATCTTCATATATACAGTAGATGCATCACAAAAGCATGGGCACTGAGGAAAACTTCTTTTTGTGACGTTAATATGAAACTCTGTGATATAGCTATACGCAAAGAAAATTTAACTGTACCAATGCTGGGAAGCAGTCCACAAGTGGATGGAATAAAAACACTAAACACACTAAACAACTATAAACACTATCAAAACACTTGCATACAATACAGTGTCTCCTTGTGATTTAAAGCAGCCTAGCAGGGATGTGCATAAAACTTACAGCTCCACTTATTGTATGTTTAAATAAACTTAAAATTACAAATCCCTATTATTTAGTTCAAATAGACACCTTGATAATTGTGGCAAGAAATACAAGCAACATAGCTGAATAGCTAATAATAATAAACTACCAAACTACTAACTAACTAAAAACTGATATGGTGACACCACACGCACGCTGATTTTATTCTTGTTCACACTCTGCTCTTCAGTAGAAAGCTGAAGGCCGCATTTGTGAGTGGTAAATATTATTATAAAAATATCCTTCCATTTATCCTTGAAGTTCTGTGTGAGTTCCTTTTTCAAAGGCAATCTGAATGAGCCTTAGCTTCACCAGGACATGTATGGAGAATAAGTTGGAAAGATTAGTGCCGAATTGCCGTTTTGCAATTCGGCACCAAAACGCACACTAATGTGGACTAGTTATCTCACTTGGTTAAACCTACTATAAGAGTTTGGTTGACCACTGCTGATTTACATTTGTGATCGCACTAGTCTAAAAAGGAACAATACCACATAGCTGGTATAATGCTTTATTCAGTATTGTTAGACCTCTGAAAATGGCAATGCCTGGTATCTCTTGAAGAAAAACATGGATTTCACGCAGATAACACCAACGTTAACATAACAAACCAAATTAAGAACATGAACCATGTCATTTCATAAAATTGAATGGATGACTAGCTAGCTAGCTAGTGTGATGGTCAATGAGAGCTGTGGTGCCTAACACTATCTCCTATGGCCACTAGGGGTATTTCTCCTTATCTTATAGGAGTCAAATCCTGCCCCACTGGGTTTCCAGCACAGAGTTATAAGAAGGTTATTTTTTTTACAAGATAATATTTCTCTGAATAAACACTTTGTTAAAACACATCAAAGTATTCAAAAGCCTGGAATAGCGCATTGTGCCTGGCTGTTTATGGAGTCATCCAAGGATGGTTCCTAACCTAATGTATCTTCTTCTAATTTCTGCTGACAGTGTCTGTTGACACATCCCTAAGTGTTTGGGTTCATCGCCATTCCTCTGGGAAAGTCCAGCTAATACAATTAATTTTGTTTTGCATTCTGTTTGCATTTTAAATTGTTCCTTTTGTGTCCTCACTCGCACCGTTAATTCCTCCAGGAACATTTTCCTTATCACGGGGAATTCAAACATTAAAATGGTCTGCCTGCCTGACAACAGAACACAACACTGGTTCTAGTCCTCTGCTTCCTTTGTTCGGATTTGTAAATGCAGCCTCCCACGTAAACACAAACTTGATAGTGATAAAGGGAATAAAATAACAATGGTGCGGTATAGACAAAACTCAGACAAAAGCTATTTATATATTTTCATCAGCACCATTCAGGGCAGGCAGGCAGCACAAGTCGTCTCGTTGGCCAGGAAGGCTGCAATATCGCACGGGGGCTACGTGTACCCTTTATTGACTCACACCGAATATCGGCTTTGTAAACACACACACACACACACACACACACACACTCTTTCTCATGTTGGTGATATGGAAAGAATTTCTTATATGGCACTATTATTACATAGAGCAAATTACATTTTTTTCCTTGGTGGAAGATCACAGGCTGTGTTGTTGAGTTTCTCCCATTAAAAGCAGGTCTGCGTGACACCGAGCAGGGGGCAGGCCTGATAGCCTGCTCTGCACACAGTGGCTCTGTGCATGGGTTTGATATTGGAATCAGAGAGGGTTGGTTAATTAGCTCTTATCAGCCATTCCCATCAGCTCCTTTGCAGTCCCCTTCACCATCATTTGATGCCGGGCAGAGGCGTGCTAATAACACTATTCATCCAAACTGAATTAAACCTGAAAGGCCTTGGTTTTTAGAAGGGAGCCTATAAGGGACTTAGTATGTAGTAGTCCACACTAAATAGTCTTTTAGTAAATTGTTATTTTGTTATTGTAAATGGACACTCTGATTTGTGTTGCCCTTGTGGTGAAAATCAGCATTACAAAAAACATTTTGCTTCAATACTACCAAGAGTGCATGCCTCTCCCACACCCGAGAACTAAGTTGCTTACACTCCTCTCTACTCTCCTGTACAGAGCTCACACCGTTCTCTACCCCTCCTCCTATATAGCCCCAATGAGCTGGACTGGAAAACAGGATTCTGTAGCTACTAAAATCGAATAGCGCGCCTGATGAAAATAATTATTTATCTATTTATCCAAGTATTTAGGGCTTTCTGAAAACAAGAGTAATAATGCAGCCTATTCAAAGTCTATTTGAAAAGGATAAGATTTATAGGCGAGTCCATTTGCATCGTTGAGACACTGGGAGCTTTAAGCTAAAGCTGAGTTAGAGACAGAGAGAGCAGGCCCTGTGAAAACTTAATGTTGAAGATGGCCAGAGCAGCTGTGTCAATACTGGATCTCATACTGTACAAACCACACATGCACACATGCGCTCACGAACACACACACACACACACACACACACACACACACACACACACACACACACACTTACACACACACACGCTCAAGTAGCTAACATATAGCAGCTTTCACTCCACATACGCCCCTAAACACATTTGTTTTTGTTCCTCTTCAAGCTGTCACAGAATTTCTTCCCCCATCCAAGTGCTTTGCATGTCGGGGCTCTCATAGCTGCTAACAGATGTGCAGAGCTCTATGAGGTTCCAGGCAGCTGAGATGCAATTGACAGAATTGGGATGCATCATTCTCCATCTATTCCTATTCAGAAACATCAGACCTCCATTGAATGCAACGGGAATCTACATTATACCGATTTCAAGTCTGAAAATGTGTCTCTATGCATCTGTTAAGGGTACACTCCTCTATTGTGAGCCCCCCCAGAACCCCAAGCTTCATCCACATCTCACTGTTTATGTTTTGAAACACAGAATCAGTGTACGAGGGGAGCAGCATAGAAAACAGTGGGAGCCTTTGAAGGGGTGTTGAGGCAAGAATAAACGGGTACAATAAATAAGCATATACACAGGATGCATACCAAGAACATACTCGCACTTTTTGTGTGTGTGTGTGTGTGTGTGTGTGTGTGTGTGTGTGTGTGTGTTTGTGTGTCTCTCTCCAACTACCACAGGCTGTACTCACACTCCTGGGGAGAGTGCATATTTTATTGGGCACACGCTGAGCCCTTTGAACGATATTGAATCATGGCTTTTTCTCCCTTTTTTTATGTTTTTGTTCACCAAAACTTATTGCACATTCGCTGCGTTAGACCCATGATTGGATTTAAGCATCTCCCTGAAGCAAAATATTTAAGCCATACTTCTTTCTGCATTATTAAATGTTACTGTCATTATTTTTCCTCTTAGTGTTCCTCTAAAAGTTGATTTTCTTTTTCTGGGCATATGCAGACAGATAGGACCAACAGATAGAACCAACAGAGAACAACAGATAGGACCCACAGACATGCAAATAGACAGTCAGGATGCTAATGGTGGAAAAAGTGAATTCCCATGTGCGGTGTTAATGATGAAGTGTAGCCCCTATAGTGACAGCAGATGTGAGGCTATAGGCTCAGATCTAGCACACATTTGTGGTGACGGCTACAGCGATGAGATGAGAGATCTACATTGAGTAATTGGCTTTTCTAAAAGTAATAAACTAAGTGGGCCAAAACTGGCATTTTGCTAGATACCAACCTTCCTCATCAAAGTATAACTTGCAGTAGGTAAATTAATAGATTCTTTCTTTAAAGCCCACCTCCGTTTTGTTTGCATTGTTAAACTTTGTCATGCTTTTCACTTGCACTCCCAGCTTAAAAAAACAATGATTTTACTGTCAATTTTTGGATAATAAATGTTTTCTTTATCTTCAAAATGTCAAGCTTTTGTTGAAAGGTACTTAGCAATTATCCACACAGCCACTAAGCACATTACTCATATCTCGCTATCTATCTGTCTTGTTATCTTAGCTTATTGTAGCTTGTTTGCTAGGCTATTGTGGAGTGGGTTTATATAGTGGACACAATGTCTTGGGCTGGATGACAGGGGGAAGCAACAAAAAACAAACCTGATTAGAACCGATATGTTAAATAATCTCTGGCGTGAGAGCCCGTTTTTATCTTGCCAGGAACTGCACTTTTGTCTGCAGCTCCTAAGGGACTGTATTAATGCAATGGCAGGGGAAACTGGATTTCAAACAAGGCTGGTGTTGTCACTGTGAAGGCATGTTGTCCCAACCACCGCTATTTTCTGTTTGGGTACAATGTCAGTGGTAGAGCAGGAAGTAAATGTGACTGGAGTTGGTCTTTAAGTCTAGAATTTATGTGAATTTGTATCTTTCTATGGGGCTAATTAATGACTTCGTACTATACAAAGCAATCCTGAATGATGAGGTTCTTAGTGGGGAATCTATGACTCATAGACATGCTTAGTGTTTGGCCTAATTAGAACAATGAATAACTGTTTCCAAAAATCTTAATTTTCAATTTGATAACTTTCCTCTGTTATGAAGTATAGTATAGCCTACTGTATACCATACTCACCATATAGATACACTTGACAGTGTTTCGTTGTGCGCTATCTTTCCTATGTGGAAGTCCTAGTTTAGAGGTCAAATGGGGCGACCAAGTAATGACATGGCTATTTTAAATATATCAATAGTTCTTTGATCTACTGTAGTCGTACGGACATGAGTTGAGTTGATCCTGCTCTGGTAAGCCCCACTTGTGCCTGTTGTGAAAAAAAAGCCCCAGTAGTCATGGTGTTGCACAACCTCTCCTTCAACTTTCACTTTTAATCCCTTCCTTGTAATCTAACTGACTACTTATATTAACTCTTGAGCCACCAGCATAATCCTGCTGGAGCCCCTAAGCTCTGGTCACATGCTGTTATAAAGAGAGTGAGATTCACACATCAGCATGGCAACAGGGCTCACCTGAGACACCAGATATCTCTAATCTTAATGGTGAGGTTCCACCACTGCCTCCAACTGTTTATCTCGCTGTGGGATGTCGGATTCTACTCTTCTCTCATTCTACATTTCCTTTCTCTCCGTGTCACTGGGGAGAAGATAGATGGACTGTAAATTTCTGTCGGACGGCTCTCTCTTCCAGCTACACTCCTGATTTTGTGGTCGAAACAAGCATTGTAGTATTTGTCACACTGTAACACAACCAAGGAGTTTACTGTACCTTTAAATGTAAATACATACTGGCAACACACTCCTACCCATGTGCGCATGCACTCACATGGCAAAGGCACGTGGCATTTCTGTCCTCTTATTTTCCGTCAGTCTCTCTGATTCTCAGCTTCCTTTACATTCCATTCTGTTATTCCAGTGTTGACAGGGAAGTAAAGAGGGAATGAGAGGGAGAGAGGGGAGCTGTCCCCGATGGGAAGGTAAGCGATTAGCTTTTCAAAGATCCATTCTGTTTCGTCACACCACCCTCTCACCCCTCTCTGTGCTCACCGCCCTCTGTAGGAGGCCAGCTGTGCCTCCTCTGTACCGCTTCCAGTTTTGCGCTCCTCACCTCATCTAAGTCTGTTCTCGCGTCACTCCTGACTCTCTTCCCAGCCTTTGTTGTCTCCCACATACCTATGCCCAAATGTAAGCCATTAATACACACATTTCTGCTTTCATTTTTGCTCTTTGTCATTGTGTTTTGTGCATGCAACCTTTTCAAAAATCTTTTTTAAGGTTATTTCCATCCTCCATGACACTGCGAGTCACGGTCAGGCATTCAGACTGTCGTTCCATTTTTAAACTGTTGCTATACCAAAAATAGGTTTTAAATGCATGTGTTAGCACCTAGCTTTATAACTGTTTAAACACGTTTTACAGACATGATTCTGTGAGTTTGTGAAGTGTGTGGTGTTTAAATGTGACAGGAAATGTGTTTTAACTTCTGACACCCTTATCTAGCTAAGAGGAGTTCCGGCTGCTTTGGTGCCACAGCCAAAGCACACTGTCCACTGCTTACGAGGACTTTGATTAACCCACCTTCTCTGAACCCACTGTAGCAAGCACTGCTGCTTCGGGCCACATGCACACAACCAGCTTACCTAGACACAAGCCTAGTGGTAGTACAATCTGCTACAGGGTCCCATTTATCTGAAAAGATTGTTCTGGGCATCTACTCCTGTGTCTGTGATTCCTTCAAGAGTGAAGGCAAAGACATTTCCATACAAACCAGCACCCAACAATTCCTTTTTAGAAAACCCCCAAAGACCAACATATGACCATTTCTACATCAACATTCCAAGTTTCTTATCTCATCCTCACTGCACCTCCGTGATGAAGGGACTGATATTGTCATTAGAACTCCTACAATTGGTGTTAGAACCTGTCAGTCTGAGATCACAAGCCACTGGCCTCAGACCGACAGTGAAACATTTCTAAATGGGTTTTCATTTCGAGCTAGGGGATTTAATTTCCCTCCCTTTTTTTTTCAAATGGGAAAATTATCTCCTCCTGGCCAAACATCTTCAGGCTATGATTTACTCAAATTGAAAAAGATTACATCTAGAATTAAGAAGGACTCAGCTCTGGCCAACACACTAGACAGGAATCAGCTGTTAGACAATCGAAGGATCCTTATTTCTTACTGCACCTTTTAATAACTTACTCCATGAATCTGCTTGAATATGCATCTCATCCGACTTTACACATGTAATTACAATGGTTAATAGCTTACAGCAAGGGACATTGGTGGCACACACCACCAACAGCAAGGCCTCATTATAGCCTAGGACAACCTCTTCTACAATATTATACAGTATTGTTCTTCTGCATTTCATGGGACGCTGGGAGCTTTGCAATAACAGCTTTATCTTTTTACCTTGCTCCTGTGAAACAAGGTATTTAACAGTCGAAGGTCAGA
The DNA here is from genome assembly GCA_025447815.1 of Percopsis transmontana. NCBI lineage: Eukaryota > Metazoa > Chordata > Actinopteri > Percopsiformes > Percopsidae > Percopsis > Percopsis transmontana. The sequence continues at coordinate 9,872 of JAOEHI010030849.1, read as the reverse complement.
TGCAAAATAGAGATCTGCCACATGGCATGATGATTCTTTGACGGGGAAATTAATCAAAACCGATACCGCATCTGTCAACCGTGGGATATCTCCCCGTTATTTCCTTTAGCCATTTTAGATGTGTTTTTAAAAGTGGGTGTTTCTATAAATGTGTGTGTGTGTGTGTTGGGAGAAGGGCAAAGAAATTCATTAAAGTAAGCTTTGCATACCTGCTGTATTCGGTACTACATGGATGGGTGGCTCTCTACTCAATCAAGTCGGGTAAAATTGACCCACCCCGTGTTCCTCCACCAGTAAGAATCAATGTGTAATGTGGCATGCTTTTTCGATTATACCACTGCAGGTTATAGGTTATAGTTTCCAATTGCAAAACAATTACAGTATCATGACAATACTAGATTGTGGCTACTACTAAAAGACATTTATGAATAATCTGATACTTACAGTACCCCGATGGATGTAGGCACATAACTAATGTATGCCTGTGACTAATGCTAGGTGTCAGAGAACAAAGTGGCTCAAATCATGTTCCTCGCTATAACCAAATTATGGCAGCTGGCTTTTAATCAAAAATGGCACTGCCACCGCATTGAAGACAAAGTGTCTAATTCTGACCACTGGGAGGCAGAGCTCACATACATAGATACTTCAGGGGGTCTTGTGCATAGGTGCATGTGGTTCGTTCAATTATGTGCTTTCAATTTGGGTCCAAACAGTGTTTTATCATTTTGTTCGGAAGTAGTTTTTATTAAATCAAATATTTTATGATGGTTTGAGGACAAAGTGCGTATTCTGCTCAGGTATATACAGTTATTAGGCATGCTTAGACTACATATTAAACCCTACAGAGGTTGAATTGTACTTTTCTGGGTACAAACTGATATCACTGCATCAATTGTCATGCATTACATTTTTGAATCAAATGTTTGTTTTTCTGATTGTCTGTCTAATCACCTGCTAATGGTTTGATTGACACCTATAGGTACAGCCTCTATGTCAAATGACTATAAATGGAGAGTTTACCGAATGATATGCAGAGCTAAACAAATCGTGAAGCCTGCAAAATCAGGATGGTCTTTATTGGGCTACCATAGAAGGCCCTAGCGAACAGAACTACAAACACTAATTTATTCGCTGTGTCAAGATGCTGTGGTTTTAATAGCTATTTTAATATGTATTTATTCAAGCTAACTGAACCTTTAGCAACTGCTGAGACCCTGTACATTGACCTTGTGTGGTCGTTGTGGGATGATTTGTCTGTTTTAATCCCTGGTTCAGTAATTTTTGTGTAAAATAACCCAAACATTACTAAACCAGAACAATCTTTGTAAAACACGCTAAAGAGACTTTCCAAAGTAGTATGACTGGACAAGGTGAAAGTCAGGGAAAATGAAAGGAATAGCACAGGGTCCATTCAGCCAGGACAGAGTTCAAGAGGTCCCATTAGTGGTTTCCTGCTGGCTGTACATGCTGGCCTCTCATCAATATTTTAGGGCTTTTCATCTGAAGGCTATGTGACTCTGGAGCTGGTTTCCCCCCGCCAGATGTAGCCCAGCCAGGTTCTGAGTAGATCCAGACACACACACACACAGACAAGGTGTTGCATCCGGCTGGGTTTGGCGTAGCTGGTCTGCTCTGGCCGGCTCCAGTGAATGGGCTCACTACAGGAGCTCAGGCTGTTTGTCTGCACAGCTCCGCTCAGCAGAGCTATTTTGGCCACAGTCAAAGCATGTGTGTGTCGAATCCTTCAGCAACAACAGGGAATCTGGAGAGCTGAGGAGAGTCAGAGAACACCAGGCATGCTGGGTAAGTGTGTTTCTCTCTGCCAAGGAAACCACACAACACTTCTATCCTCCTCTCCCTATGTATCCCAGTACACACAAAAACACTAAGATTTGTGTCTGACTGTAACGTGTCAAAACATACAGTTCTCCAGTTGTAAAACCCCAAAAAGATAGGACTGTTATTTTATGGTTTAACCAGCGTTTTCTGTGGGTAGATGGTCATAAACAGCAATTGCCATTAATCCAATTTTGATTCCATACACACACACACACACACACACACACACAGACACACACACACACACACACACACACTCAAAACAACACAACAAATTGTCAGCAACCAATCCAGCTGAGGAACCATTCTCTAGTGCACGGCAGGGGCAGACACTGTTTATGGTTGATTCTGTTTTTTACTTTTGTGTGATGGAGTTTGGTGCCCTTGGGCCAGTCAGTAAATTGTGGACAGCCACAGAGTATACATGATTTGAGGCATGCAGTTTAGATTGGGGTCACCATTAATAAAAGCTTAATTTTTCAATGAATATAGCTATAGTTCCTTGCCCCCCAAAAAGCAGATCTCTGCCTGTACAATTTATTGCTTACACGATTGCAGAATTTCCCTGGATGATTGGTGGAGGAAATTGTTATATTGTTTTCCAACCATTTTCTCTACATTCAAATGTTGATTTTCACAAAGTTAATGGCAATAAGCTCCTGGAGTGTTATTAAGAGTTTGCTTTTATAGAGCGACTCCAATTAACCTTTTTAGTCAAAACACGTTGGAAGTCATTGTTAATCCAATAATTATTGTCTGGTGGATGTACTTGACTTAGCCACAGTTAGTTAATTTACTTCGGGTGTTTTTTTGCTAGAGTCAATAATTCTTCTGATTAAAATTGCCGTTTTGAAATAGAAGTAGTTCATTAGGTTATTTTCTACCATCAGCAAGTCAAAGAGAATTACACCTCTGTAACAATGCGTGTTTGGTGTGGTGAGAGTAAGCGTGAGCCAGAGGGAAAACGCAGGCAGACGTGGAAGCGGTGAAACGCATAAAGCGTATTTTAATAGTCCAAAACAACACAAGTACAGGTATGCACAACAGTATAACAACAATGACCAACAGCACCTAGCGCTGTTTGGGAAACTTAAATAGTGTCCAAAATTAAACCAAAGGAGGCGCACCTGTGTGGGGCTAATCCCCCGCAGGTGCGCAGCCAGGACGGGAGGCACGGAGCGTGCACGGGCCTGTGCACGCCGATCGTGACAACCTCGAAAATATGAGAGTATTTATTCATCTCACAATATATAGTTATGCATACAAATAATTTAAATGTATTCACAGAATAGCCTACTGTACATAAGCATATGTAATTGTGAATGGATTTTGCTGTTTGCCCCAGGCAAAGCTAATCTGAGGTTGTCTTGAATCAAAGTAAGTAAACCTTAAATATGTTCTTCTTTCTTACTGAATTGGACTAAAGCTGGCGATAAGACCCAAACTTCTGTACTTTATCTGTTTGAACTCTGTAGTGTCCACCGAACACAAAACAACATTTATTTCCTTACGAACACTATTCATTGTCAGCTGCAGTGCAGCGAGAGGAAAGACAACTTCACCCTGCAAATCACAGAACCCCTGGTGACCGGACAAGCTCCCATCAAGCCTTCTGTTGTTTCTACAGAATGCCTTTGTTGCCAGTAGGTTTCAGACAAACTGACACAAGACAAGTTATTATATTCCATATTGCAGTGGCAACAGATATAGCCTCTTTCTCCTTGTCAAGCCATGCAATTCTCTCTCTCTCTGTTTATCCCAGAGACCATCCACTATTAGACATGTACTGTTAACTCTTCGCTTCTCTTTGTATGCTGTTGTTCTTCAGTTTAGCCTTGAGCCATTCTCGCACTCCACAAGTGTTTGCCTCCCAGTACTAATGGGCTCAGAAAGACACCATGCTTTGCCCACAGTAAGCCATGATGCTACCATTTTAGCCAGTTATTTGAAAATCAAATATTTTCTTTAAGTGCTTTATTTAACTTCACTCCAAACTTCAACTCCACTTCGCAACGACCAATCAAAATAAAATCCCAATAACCGCAAATATAGTCAAAAACCATACATTGGAGTTTGTCATTGAATGGCTCACGGGTTGGAACTGAAACATGATTTTATGGGTGACCACACAGGTTGGAATTAATGATGATAAAATGCACAGAGAAAATTAATTTTGAAATTCTCTGCCAGTGCAAAATAGCTCTAATGAAGGGGGGGGGATATGAGCGTGGAGGGGAAGCAGGAGGTACGAGAGATAAGAAAAGATGCTAGCGATTTTGCTTGGAGAAGGATTTGGGGTACAGTGTGTAGGAAGTGGAAATTAAAACAAGGTTGTTTACACTCCAGTGCTTGCCTAAGGAGGTCAATTTGAGATGGCAAGAACCTACTGTGTTTAATGATTTATCTTCTTAATATGACACACAACATTAAGCTAAAGCCCTCGCACTTGCCAAAACAAGGCATGCAGAAAAACATCTATAAATCTGTTTACTGTAACAAAAGGCCTTGTTAAGTGATGAGATATGAACGTTAGTCTCGCCTTGGATGCCTTTGAGATAGAGCACATATGTATATTTACTGTTTAGGTTTCACGTGGCTAGGCAATTGTGTGTGACTTTAAGTTTAACACAAATCATTTTTGCAGTGTATGAAACAGGTCTGTATGTGCTGTTTGTGTGCATGTTATACCAATATGATGCAATTTGTTGGCAAATTCATATTCTGTAACTTCTCTCTTTTTGGATGTGTTCATTTTCAAGTCTGTGTGTGTGTGTGTGTGTGTGTGTGTGTGTGTGTGTGTGTGTGTGTGGACAGCATAGCATTGCTAAGGCCTGTCACATAGGCCCAGTTATAAATGGGCATAGCTCACTGGGGCAGGTGGACCCAGTGCGGGGCAGCTGGGTAATTTGGAAAGTGCGGGGAGCGGTTTGTTGGGCCAGCTGTGTTAGCTGAGGTGGTAAATGGGATTGGGTAAGATGATTGAGAGGGTGTGCATCCGCGTCCTTTGCTCTGTGTGCGAGAGCACGTCTGTGCATGTGTTTGCGTGCATTATTTGTGTGTGTTGCGCGTGGGGAAAGAAATGACAGGGCCAGTTCCTAAGATCTTATCTCAAATCCTTGATGTAGACAGGGGGAATAAACAGGCCCTGGAACTGAAATGACACTTTACTGAAATATTGATCATCCTCTGCAGTAGGGGGAGAGAGAGCAGAGGGCCCAGACACACATCAAGATAGATAGATGAAAAGAAGTAATGAAGATATGAGCAAACAGGCATCTCAACAAAACCTCCAGCAGACACTGCATTGTATAAATATGTTTTCTCCAATTTACAATCGATCTCACATTGACAATTTGCAGGGATGTCAATAGTTAATGCATAATTTATTGCGATGGGTTCCCAATAACTCAAATTAGATATGGAAAGTCCTGAATTCTTGTATAACTTTCAATATATAAACACACAGACAGCCGGCAGCGCAGCGAAGGAAAAAGCTAGCTAGAAATAAATTATTCAACATACAATCAACTCTCAATCTCTGCTACAATGCACACACTGCAGGTGTATGTCAAAGGAAAGATCTAGAGTGGGGATTTATGCGGCAGCCAATCCACCTTCTATTTGACCAAATAAAACTTTGTCTATATCCACTTTTGCTTTCTGAAGTATTCCTTAAAGGTCCACTTTTGTCTCGAGTTCCCACTGTTGTTGAAACCAGGATTACGAAAACCGTGTTTTGTTTCAAAATGCGCATGCCCCTCCCACACGAGAGCAACCCCTCCTCCACGATGTTTGTGTACAGTGTGTTTCAAAAAATAAACGCAAGTCAAGGAGTAAACTCCTGGGGGCGCTATAACACACCCAAGGAGTGTACCTCCTTGAAACGTTAAACTGAGCAGCTTTTAACAAATCAATTAGCGCTATCTTCCTGTGATCGTATCCACCGAGGAGGGAGAGAACAGAGAGGGGGACTAGAGGCGGTGGAAAAGGGAGAGAGGACACGAAGCGGAGAGTAAAAATGGAGAGGCCTTTCCTATTTCTTTCTCTCTGCTTCACTCTAATTAGAGACAGGCCAGTGTGAGCAGAATCCCAATGGCTGCATGTACAGAAAAACACAAGTACAGAGGGAAAGCGAGAGAGAGAGAGAGAGAGAGAGAGAGAGAGCGGCAGAGAGACTTTGACAGAGCCTTGAGCCTTAAGAGCACAGAGATGTGATGCTAAATGTGGATTTGTACTGTAAGGTGGGCTAATATTGAAGAGGCGGACAGGATGGTTGACAGATAACACATTGTAGAGGGTATTCAGTTTGAAACAGTCCTCTAAAAAGACTCGCTGTGCCTTAAATGGTGATGTGTTGTGGTATATAAACAAGGACAACTTGACTTATGGTGCAGAGCCTATATTTTCTGTGGTCTCTTTGAGCCCACCTGCGCAAGAATGCTAATGAGACATTTCATTTTACCCTGTTACCTCATTCATTTCTGCACATAAGATACGGTAGCCTCTATATTTACAGAGGAAAGGCCATTATTAATGAGAGTTGCTGTAGTAAGCAGGGGTCTTCCCCTCTACTCAGCCATCAAAGTCCCCGGTTCCTTCACACTACCACTGACACTCACTGATATTGAAGTATGCCGTCAAACACACAGGGAACCCGCACTTGCATTTTCAGTTCACACCTCTCGAGATCAGAAGCAATAGACTACAGGGAAAGACTACCAATATATATCCGTTTAAATTTCAAAGCTGTTCTGAAGTCCTATGTTTTTAGCCTAGCCGTAGGGTAGGAACGTTCACTAAGATAGCGATTAAACAACCCTGAATGAGGCTAAAATCACCAGCTATTGATATAGTAAACAGTTAAGTGGAATTTACTCATCAAATCTTGCACTGGCACTATAAAAAGCACTGTAAAAGATCAGAAATGTTCACCATGAGTACAAGGCCTATCTTCCACTGCTGCAGTAATAGGATAGTGAATTAAAATAACTCTATTATAGTCTCCCACATTTGTATCTTAATACTGATTATTACTGTACTAATAGATGAATAATCTTTCAGTCTGCTAATGAGTACACTAGCAGCTGTATATTAGCCATAACAGAGGTTACGTTACGTTATTACCCACACCAGTTGACCATGACGTGTACGAAATGAACAGCATTTCAAATCACTATAGATAATGACAACCTTTGCATGCAAAACCCCTATCCACTCAGTGAAGTTTCAGCAGATCTCTAGAGTGGGTGTGAAATATCATCTCAATGCGGAGTATTTTGGGAACAAATGGATTATATGCCTCAAGCTCAGCCTCATCGTCATCGTCATAGCCAGATTTGTCACTCTGCAGGATTTAAAATGTCTTCTTCCAGGCTCATGAAATGGCTTTCCTTGATTTGTCCCACTATCTGGTTAGCCAAGCCTGCCGATGAGTCAACAGAGGGCTAATTTTATAGACTGCTGAGAACAGGATTTTTAAAATGAACAGTTATGGCTAACCCAAATCACTTGAAAAGTAAAGGACTAAAGGACACCAAAGAATGATTTGCATCATCACGCCGCCAGAAAAAGTTTGGGAAGAAATCAGTTATGCGGTAGCTATCTTCTCACGCTACAATCCTTGTATTTCTAACAGGACAGCCTTTCAGGCAAATTGTGGGGCAGTTGCTCACCTAGATCTATGTTGGCTTCATCAAATATTGAACAGTTCCTATAAAGGAACTGTCAGCATGTGATTGAAAATCAACCACCAACATGCTTGAACCTGCAAACAACAGTGGCCCATTTCTCCTAAACACTTGTTTCAACACTTCATCCAATGAATGCATTATTAAACACATTTCTTTACCTACTGTGTGTTGGGTAAGTGGGTCAGATGTATTTATGTGTATTTTGTGTGTGTGTGTGTGTGTGTGTATGAAAATATGTTTGCGTGTATTTGTGTATCATTACCGCACAGTGGTATATAATTGGCCTGCAGGGTATAGCTTTATAGAGGGGCGAGAGCTGTGTCACTAACCCGAACAGCTGTCATATATTTAACCAACCTATTTGTAAAGTATCAAGAGCAATATGGAGGATGAGTGGGTTTCCGTTTTAAGGCCATTTTATAGTTTAAATAAAAAGTCCTCAATTGGCTGTCCGCAGTGTGTGCGGACATGATATAATAGCGGAGGGTGTCCACAGCACAGCACAGCACACTGTCCACAGAATCCGACAGCTGGCTGCACTTCTAGTAAAGTGGTACACTTTGTGTGTGTACTTGTGTGTACACTGTGATTTGAGTCTATGTAGGCGCCTTTGGTCTTTCCATATCAATATACAATGACCCCATTTTAGTTTGACGAGCTCAAATGCTTTGCTTAGATTCTGTACCTATATATCTGAAAGGGCCGCATATTGCGTATAGCGTCAAATGGAGTAGTTAATGATGCATTTCTGTCTCCGTCCAACCTCGAAATAAAAGCTAGCAGTCTCACAACACCCCCGACGCACACGCACACGCACACACACACACAGAAAAAAAAGCCGCATGGTCACTGTGAATAATCCATCTGATTCAAGTTCTTTCAGAGCCGTAATTAAATTTCCTGACAGACGAAGCTCTGTGGCAGAGGGGGATTCACCACTGAATGGAATTGAGGTTCATAAGAGCGAGACCTCTATAATGACGCTTATTAATTTACAGCAAATACACACGGCCACTGGGCAGTTCATTCCTACATTCACCATGTAGACACTAAATTACTTGACAGAGAATGAATGATATGTGTGACAGTGCCAACAATACCAATTCATATTAAGCCTGGTTCAGACCACAAAGACACAACACATGTTTTTTAATGAGGGAGGTAATTAGGCTGTAATTCATGGGTCCATGTATGAGCGACTGTTCATTTTAATTACAGGATACATCAGTATCCACTTTTGGGGCCTCTGTGGGATTCCTCTGTGAACCACACCTATGTAGTGAAATGTCAGGTGGGCCCTTATTCTTTCTTGACTGAGCACTTCACAGTAATACAAATACAAAATGGTTGGGGGGAGTTATTTTAAAGGTGCAATCCTCTATAGCGTTAATGTGCCCCCAAAGTATCTAGGGGCCGCTGAGATCGATGTGAGCCTATTAGTAGAAAGGGTTTCAACCACAAGGGTGATTTCACAAATGAAGGAATGAACATTTAAAGACAAGAAACATCCCCATCAATCAATGCATAAAAATATGATTTTTTTAATACCAAAAAATGGTCTCAGCTCCTTAATCTTATGTGTAATGCCCTTAATATTGATGACACAGCATTAGCTGACAAGAGATACGGTGCCTCCCAGTTTGTGATCATCTTTTACAAATGAACAAAGGAGGGAGAATGGCAGGCTTGTAAGAAGGAAAAAAAAGCAAAAGCTAAATTAATGGAACAAGCTTATTGCATGTTAAGTGTACGCTCTGTCTCCGGCTGAATGACAGCGACGAGAAGTCCACTCGCCACGAGCAGCATTCCATTGTGAATAAATGAATATGGGATCACATAGCAAAACAAAAGGCAAATGGAGGAATTAATTCAATGAAATGAAAAGCCAAAAGGCTTTGCTGCTGCTGAAGAATTACATTTGACAGTGTTTGCTGAGCAGTATGGACACGGTGGCTGTGTGTGTGTGTGTGTGTGTGTGCGTGCGTGCGAGAGACAGTCTGTGCACTGTCCACCGTGGCGAGCCCCGTGGCTCTCGCCAGAGCTTCTCACATCATTAGTTCAACTCCTCCCCGATGTGGCGTTTGGCTACTTTCTCAGGACAAGAGGTTGACTGAAAAAGAGACGCCGTTGGACTATCTCTCCACCTATTTCCATGTTTTTCTTTGTAAGCCACTCTAAAACAAGTTTTCTCTGTGTTGTATTCCAGCCAAGGGAACAGTAAAGCTAGCCAGTGTGATGAATGTAAGCTGGGTTTTGTTTAGAAAACTTTTGCCCAGTCTAGTAATATCTTAAGAGAAGGAGGGAGATAGAGAGACTGTGTGTGTGTGTGTGTGTGTGGGG
>JAOEHI010030838.1:11666-21666 GCA_025447815.1 Percopsis transmontana | reverse complement strand
CTACTACACCGGTAGGCATGCTAGGAAGTTGACACCGTTTTAAGTAGCTGGAGGGTATCTCTTCCACAACAACAGATGACCTCATTCTTGCTTGGCAGTGTAACAGAGAGAGAGAGACAGAGGAAAGTGGTGTAAAGCAAGTCAGGCCTAAGCGACACCAGGACAAAGGTTAAAGCAGTGTCTACCACCGTGGAGCTCAGGATGTGAGCTGGGTGACCCAGGAAACTCTTTATGTGCGCTTACTGAAAACACATTCACTTTACACACATGCACATATGATGCACGCACATATAAAAGCAGGTAGACGCACGGACTAGAAAACGGTTTGCAAAGCAGCATTGTGTGTACACACACACACACACACACACACACACACACAGAAACAATAGAAGGTGTTTTGTGGCCCCAGACAGCCTGTCTGGGAGCAACAAGTGGTTTACCTAAACAAACAAGCTAAAAACACTTTCCTTTTTACGATCAGCTCTTCCTACTCCACGCCTAGCACCCCTCTGAAATAGTAGCAAGGATAATGTTTTATCTAGCCAGGGTGATATGGATCTTCTCTACGTATCAGTGCATTACATGTGTGTATGTGTATGTGTGGTTGTTAATGTGTTTAGTGTGTGTGTGTACCTATGTGGCCACTATGCGGCTGGCATCACTAGAGATATGTGTTTGTGATGACACCATGTTACGTGATACGGAGATGTGATATGTCTTCTGGTCATGATGTCATGCTCTAATCTGCGGTGAACCTGAAAGGATATGCTCAGCTACTCGAGGCTGCGGACACACCTGTAGGAAGCAGGTTAGTGGGGCGTAGATATTAAGGAGACACTTTTTAGCTTCAGGCTTGGGTGGTCTCGGATGGTTTACGTTATTTAAATGTAAGGTTCTGTTAGCTTGGTTGTCAGTGTAAGGTAATGTGAGGTCACTGTCATTGTAGAAATGCATTTTCACACCACAGATAGAGAATGAACACTAATTACTTTTTCACACTACATATGTGTGCTATTTGTTTCATTGGACTAAAAGGAAGGATTCGTATTGTATTTGCTCTACACAATTTACACTTGGATTACACTTGTTTACAGCATTTAATGAGGCCCCATTGAGACTTCCATTGCACTTCCTTTTCCTCTGTGTTTATTATTAGTGTGTGCGTGTTTTCTCCTTGCACATCCTCCCTGTTCCTGCCCCATTCTCAATTGGTACATGCAGAGTAGATTAGTTGTTTATAACAGTGTGACAATGGGACCATCCCTTAGCACAATATTAGCATACCAACCCGTCCTATTCTGCTTTTCCATCATTTAACTCTTTTCGTCAGGAAAACATGCTAGAAGCCCTGTCTCCTCCCTTATTAGGCAGGCACACACACACACACACACACACACACACACACACACACACACACACACACACACACACACACACACACACACACCAAGCTCGACATGGGAACTTTGGCATTACAGACTTTGTAAAAAGCAATACCTTCCTGTTTGCCCATGCATAACACACAAGCTTGGCTTTTTTGTATGTGTGTGTGTGTGTGTGTGTGTGTATGGTTTCATGTTATTATGTATAGTCCAGAGGGCTTTTGAAGGACTGCGCATCTACCTGAGTGTTTGCAGGTGTGCGGTGTACGTCATAACGCGCGTTTGTGTAGTTGTCATGCATTACAGACTATTACCATCCTGCTGTGTGAATATTGGGCCACTAAGGGTCCTACACAGGCTGGCACTGGGCCCAGCGTTGGGTGGTGCCGCCCTCGCAATCCTGGCATTGGCAGAAAAATGGAATCCGAGTGGCCCCCACCCACTGTGGCCAAGTCAAACACTGTTTCACCACACAAAGATTGATCTGTTTGAAGCCACTCTGCCTCTCGTGGCTCTCTGCAGCTCTTTCAGCTTCCATTCTAGGACTTACAAATTTAGTTTTCTGTAAATTTGGTCATTTTGTGTGTCTTTCTCCCATCCAGTTTTTCTTGCGCTCTCTATCCCTTCCTCTCTCTTGGCTGTTCCCAACAATGTCCTTCTACGCCCTGTGTCCAACTATTCAAGGAGTGGACCTGTTCATTCTATTCTGGTTGGGTGTAATCGTTTAGATTTTTCTGATAGTCATTGTACTATAGGTTCCCTCTATTCTGTTTCATTCTCCTTAAACCAGGGCAGAGGAATTAGGGAGGAAGTTGGGGCCTACGTGTCAGTAGGAACATAAAGACCTTGGTCCACAGGAAGTCTTTAAAACAATATTTTGATGTTTAAGTTATGTAATACAAATAATAACAATAGCAGGCACCATAGTAGGCCTACTCTCTGCAAGCCAAGGTAGGTGGAAATTAAAGCAGGGAAAGACTATTCATTTAAGAGCTTTCTTCTTTGTCCATGTAATGTTTAATGGTTTAAAATTTAATAGAGGGAATTTTTCTTTTAGATGCTATTTGACGTGTAGCCTAGCCTGAACATTTTAATTCTCATTTGTTTTTTGTTTGTATGTTTCCTTTGCTCCAGTTCCTGTGTCAGGTAGAGACATTTTAATTAATTTCGGAATATTTTTTGGTGCTGCATGGCTGATGGATTGCTGACGCGGTGAATACAGCTATAAATCACCGAGGAGTTGACAGACGGACTGCTGGTTACTTATACACATCCTGGCACCGGCGACCGTTAGCAAAGAAAGTGATTGTCAGTGAGCTTAGCTTGTATTGTTGTTAACATCGGTAGCTTCCTTGGCTTTTGTTTCCAGCCTCATTAACACTAGTAAGAATGTCAACTTGATGTCACCATCACACGTTTGGTTATCATGGGCAAGGATGTTGGGCTACATCTCCCAGGCTCCTTTTTCCCGCCAGGTCAAGGTTAAGACGGGTGGCGAGTGTAAGTCATCAATCATGGCGATCAGTTTCGCTGGCCGTGTGTCCCCCATCCATCACACTGATGGGTTCCGCTGCCCGTGTGGCTGGCTGCATGTCACCATCAGGGCCGGAGGTAATTAATAACCCTCGGCGACAGAATTAATGACTTAACCTGCTACGCTGCCCAGCTGTTCCAATGACAGATGCTAATGGTTAGCAGCTAGTTATCTCAACTAATTCGCCCACGGCTCAGGTGTATGGATATGAATAGGTTTTTATTATCTCTACTTAACCAGTGTATGTGGGAGTATGGGCACATATATCTTCCAATGCCTTTTTATTCAACGAGAGAAGGCTACCAGGGAAAAAAAACACTCCTGGAATAGCAACAATTCTGGCAAGGCCTGCCACCTGAGCAACCAACAGTTTTCTACAGGAAAGAGAAAGAAAAAGAGATGGAAAGGCACAAAGGCAGAGGGATAAAGCATCAAGGGAGGCAGAATAGAGACCACTTGGCTCCTCAAGGTGCAGAAGGAGAGGCTCTCCTTGCCCTTAGGTCTTGAAAACCGATCGCTCCGTTTTGAAAGAGCGACTTTGTGCAGACGCCTCTAACTGCTCCTCAGAGGAACACTTGCTGTCTGTTTTGACTAAGACAGAGCGACCAGGTTTCATCACCTAAAGAAAATAAAACGCTACGATAAAAGATGGGAAAGCATTGTGCCATTTGTACTGTAAGGGGAAGGATTGCTCTGTCTGGGCAAGCCCAGTTATTGTGTTTTCCTACGTTTCGGATGGCTATTTCTGCCATGTGTTTGCTCTCATGTGTCTCTACTCTCTAGTGTATAGAGGCTTTGATGTGTAGACTCCACGGGAGACAGCCCAAGCCAGCTTTGCCTACAGGTCACCAAAGTTGTTCTGTGTGGGTAGATGTGAGTAAAGATGCATTTTGCCCTGTGGTGTAGGAGGAATGCGTGGTCACTCTAAGCCTGGTGTGTAGGTAGTTGTAGTGTGTAGAGAACTTGGTTGCATTTTAGTCGGGCGGTGTGTGGGTAGCCGTCATTGTATTGTTAGCTTTTGTAGTTTTGCAGATGGCTGCGTCCATAGTGTAGTCATCAACAGAAGTTCCCATTTTCCCCTCCTCTCACGCGGTGAAACCAATTCAGCCAGCAGAATCCCCGCCACACTGACAAAACTACTCATTAACTCCCACAACACCCCCACCCCCACCCCCTCGGTCCCTTTCCCCCAAACGTGCTTCAGCTTGGAGACAACAGGGAGAGGGACAGGGCTGAGGGCAGCGTGACAAAAGAAGAAAAAGACTAAAGCAATAGAGGAGGATTGAATGCGTGAAAGGGCCGGTGGAGGGAGTTTGGTGTGTGTGTGTGTGTGTGTGTGTGTGTGTGTGTGTGTGGGGAGAGGGGTGTTGAGAATGCAATGTCCTGGTCTATAAGGGATTCCATTTTGAGCCATTCCAGAATAGAACAGTAAGTCACCAGTCCCTTTGTTTGCCTTTGATCTCACTGCTCAGGGATTTGGCACCTGACAAACCCTCTCTGTCTAAAAGGAAGCCTGCGGAGTGCATGGCGACAGAGAGATATAGTGAGGAAAATATAATAAGGAAGAAACCTAGAGAGGGATGGGCTGCAAAAAAAATGGAGTCGGGATAAAAAGACTGCAGTCTGGAAAAACTGGGTTAGACTTGGGAGCGCTCTATAAGAGAGGCTATGATGAGGGCTTTTCAGCTCAGAGCCTATAAAAACTAAATACATGTGCGTTCATGTGTGTCTGGGTGTGTGTGTGTGTGTGTGTGTGTTACCACGGCTGGCCCGGACAGTGATAAATCCAAGGAGTCTTAAGGGAGATTCCTCTCAGAAGCCACGGTCTCTTGGACCACCCACTACTGTGGTCTCTTGCTTCATTCACACACGCACACACACTCCTAATGGGAAGCAAATTCCACAGTTTTACATGAATATTGTAGTTTCTATTCCTGTGTTCGTCTGCTTTCCATTCTACAGGGCAGCCACTATGAACAGGTCCTCTTATGTTGCCATCGCATTTTTAAACTGGAACTGCAAATACGCATGCAATTCTATGAGAAACCAGGACTTTTAGGGACAGTGGGTACTCCAGGGTCAGCCCAGGACTGCTTAATAACCCAGGAGTGAAAAACTCATCAAGTGTGCTCAGTGGGAGACAGCACGCTCTTAGACTGTGGCAACGGTCTCTTTTAAGACGCTAAGGCCCAAAGGCACTCAGGCGTGAGGCTCAATTAACTCTCCCTCTCAAGCTTTTAACAAGGGGCCAACAGTCTAAAACAGCTGGGCGACCCTGCTGTCACCTCTGGACACTTTCCTGGTCAACGCACATCGGACGCACACCCCCCGACAGCAGCCCAGTGTCTGCTCACCCGAAACGAACACAACCTCGCTCTCAGTTCCAGTGTCCTGTCTCTAGTGACGCGCTCAGGCGTTAAAAGGTTGTCAA
Organism: Percopsis transmontana; assembly: GCA_025447815.1. Lineage (NCBI taxonomy): Eukaryota > Metazoa > Chordata > Actinopteri > Percopsiformes > Percopsidae > Percopsis > Percopsis transmontana. The sequence goes on along the minus strand of JAOEHI010030838.1, from coordinate 16,319 downwards.
AGACCCTTAAAAATAGAGATAACACAAAGAACCTCCTCGCTAATCTCTCTTCTATTAGCAAGGGTGCGGAGGAGAAGGGGAAGCTTCGTGCACCCCTGTAGGCACTAATCAAAGAGGCCCTTAGCTTAGCGTTAGCGAGTGAAGCGGCTAGGGATTTGGCGCTGATTGAGTGAGTTGGGATGGACCAAGAAAGGCTCAGCAGGTAGCAGCTAGCCCGGGTCAGAAAATGCCAGGCTACGCTAATCCTACCACTAGGGAGAGAGCCTTACTTTATTACGCCTACAAGGGAGGGATTTCCCCATGTAAAAAGGCCTGTGGATTTACTTCTGTGTGTGTGTGCGCGTGTGTGCGTGAGCTTTCTGAGCTGCGGTGGAATGTGTGTTTTTGTTGGGAGATGAGTGCGGTATACAGTATGTGGAGGCACTGATTTGACTCGGAGTGTGGTGTATGTCTGTGGGAGATTGTTTATGAGCAGGCCTCTAGCATGGAGAATTTCCTCATTTATTTAGGACTGCCGCATGGAAATGTTAAGGCCTTTGAATTCAATCATGAACTGGTGTGCATATGTGTTTGTGAACATATTTTGCACAATTGTATTTGGGTGTGTGTATACAGTATGTACAGTAAATGTTTGTGTGTGTGTGTGTGTCTTGTTATGATGGAGAACAATGGTTAAATCCATACCCTGTATGAATCAGATAATGACAAACGTCTAGTATAGAAAAGGCATGTGATCCTCCTCAACACACACACTCACCCACTCTACCAAACCCAAAACAGCAGCCATCTAGCCATATCACCATTCGCCACACATTGCAAACCGCCCAGACGCTTCGTTGAGTAGGAGGATGTTTGGTCAAATCGGTGTTCTTACTGTCTCTGCCACACCTCTCAGAGAGTCATTCTTTTGTCCCCCTCTTCTGGTTCACTGCTCAGGGGCCGAAATGTGACCCTGCAAGACTTCCCTGGCCATTATTGTTACAGAGAGCGGAGAGAAAAAACTCCTTGAAAGATGAGCCCTCCAATCAAACTGTCAGTCAAAAGAAAGGAGCTAGACCCTAAATAAATGACAGAGGTCCCAGTGTGCAAAGTGTGGTGGCATTTGTTTGTTAAATGGTCTGAAATGCCATTGGGTCTGGTTACATTGGACTGCACAGCCCTGCCAATACAATATTTCTTCTATTTGTGAGAAAGACGAGGGTTATTCAATATTCTCAGTGTGTGTTAGAGACAACAGCATGCTTCTCTCCTCTCCTGTTGTTTTTGATAATAGAAAATACAGGTTTTCCAGGAAGGAGGAGGAGGGAGTTGATATAGGAGCCGGGTGCTAGATTACTCTCTTAATACTCATTGGGAGAATAGAGGAGCCAGCTCATAGTGTTTGTTTTTGTGTGTCCTTTGATATAACAGTGAAAACAAAACTGTCAACATGGAGCATTGCACTAAACATCTTCCTGTGTCTTTGCTGTTTTCCAGCCTGTAAGATCGGCTACTACAGAGCTTTGGCGACAGACGGCTCCTGTTCCAAGTGTCCCCTCCACAGCTACTCTGTCAGAGAGGGCTCAACCTCCTGTGCCTGTGACAAGGGCTACTTCCGCTCTGAGACAGACCCGGCATCCATGCCCTGCACCCGTAAGTACACGCACTCACACACACGCACGCACGCACACACACACACATAGCATCCATACAGTTTGTGATTTTAGTACAGCGATACCACGCAAAAAAAAGCTCATTTACTACAACACTGCTGTCAAAGCTATGAATAAACACAATATTATCTCTCACACACTGTCACACACTATCAAGACACACACACACACACCCAGGCTCATACATAAAGCAGGCGGCGCTTTAATAGCTGTCTTGATTCCAGGTGGTACTTTGTGATCAGTCATTGTGACAGCGCGCTAATGAGGGTGTAAAACACTGCGTCCAAGACTCAACTCTTCCACAGAGAGACTGTGTAACACTACAAGAGGGAGGGAGGGAGAGGGAGAGGGAGAGAGAGAGAGAGAGAGAGAGAGAGAAAGAGGGAGAGAGAGAGAGAAAGAGAGAGAGAGAGGGGGAGAGAGAGAGAGAGAGAGAGAGGGTGGGGAGAGAGAGAGAGAGAGGAGAAAAAGAGAGAATCAGAAGTAGAGCAAACGTGCGAGAGGTGGAAAAACAAACCCAGCAAGTGGAAAGCTGTACGTGTATGAAGACAATAAGACGCTGTGAAACAGAGAGGAAGGCCCATGGAGAAGATGGGCTCAAGCTAAGCAGAAAGATTGGGGTGAAACTGTGAAGTAGTACAGGTTATTTCTCCCCCAAGCCACCTCTTTCTTTCCTAATCTCTTTCTCCTACCTGTCTGCATCCCTTTCGCTCACCCTTCCTCCCCCTCTCCGCAAGCCGACACACTCAGGGCGGGTCTGCGCTGTGTGTCAGTTCCTGCTGAAAGTGTGTGAATGTCCCGCTGACTCACCATGGCTGTGATGACAAACACAGTAACAGTCCTGCTGCCTAATGACGGTCTTCCTCCATGCAGACTTCTCTGCCTCTCTCTCTCTCTCTCTCTCTTTCTACCACTTCTTGAGGGATGGGTATTTAAATGTAAACACATGCCCGAGGAAATGTACACAAACAGTACACACACACACACACACACACACACGTAGAGACCATAAAGTGATTCTCCCAACAGCTGTTATTATGCTTAGCTCATAGTTGGCTGAGCGTTTGAGCTGATTGATCTGTCTAAGTTTATGTGGATTCTTCACTCAACAAAAGCGTTTATTGAAACACACAGATAGCGGGAGCTTCAACTACCTACCAAGTTACAGCCATGTCTTCCCTTTTTATCGGCTGTAGCTATAAATAACAAATCATATGCATATGTTAATGTTAATGTTTGTAGTGTCTCATTGGACACATGATAGACTAGGCATAATTAAACTAGATGTGGGATTTTTTATAGAGCTATAATATTACGTTTCGAATCTGTGATTTTACTTGAAATTCTGTTACGTTGGACCAAGTACCATCGGTCTATACTATAATGCTTAACTGCACATACATAAGTGTCAGGTAAAGGCTGATTTTACAGTGCTCAGGAATGCCCTCTGTCTTAATGGGGGGTAGACATTTTGATTTAATAGCAGTGTGATTACACAGTGGAAACACGATCCTAACACCAGCGTTAGGCACACAACATTAGTGTGTCTCGCACTGACCTTTGCCTTGTCTGTCAACATTTGAACTTTGACCCCTCACCCTGTCTGTCCACGTTTTTTTTTTTAAACATCTTTCTCCGGGTCGCTCTTCGAGCTCCGTAATTACAGCTGTCACTCATCTCTCCATCCTAGTGTTTTTGTTTATGATCTTTCTCTTTCCTCCCTCTCGCTTTCTCTCCTTTGCAAAACCCCCACTGAGTCACCAACGGAGTGGAGAAAAAAAAAAAGAAAAGAAAAGAAACTTACTACAGGAAATAACTACAGTTATTTCCCAGTTTGCCTTGCTGAAGGTCAGACAAGGGAAAACGCCGCCATTGGTGGTAATTGGTGTACATGTGTGTGTGTACGCGCTGGTCCGTGGGTAATTGAAAACGTTGCCCCCCCCTCGCATGGCTCTGGGGGCAGAACGATGTGAGATGATGATTAAAAGTGGATGTGGTGTAATTCTGCTGTTGTGTGACAGCAGGCATGTGTGCAGACCTGTCAATCCTCCGGCTGTCTGTTTCTGTCTTCCTAACATCTTTGCTCATATTCAGCCCACATCCAGCATTTGTTCTTTTTTTTTTGGCACTGAATTCGTACCACATTCAATCAGAGTAACTTCTATAACCAGGGCGAATATGCAAACACACACACACACACACACATTTAAACATGTTAGCACCGGAGGGCAGTAACAATGACGTAGACCAGTGGTGGGGGGAGGCTGCACTAAGGTTTTAAGCGCTCGCCGTTAAGGGGGCTGTCTTGGCCCTTGATGTGTTTCTTAGAATTTTCCCCAAGTTTTCTTAGCGGCATTGTGGTTTAAGGAGGGGGGTGGGGTAATAGCAAGGTTTGCACTCTGGCCAATTTAGCCTGCTCTCGGCCGGCCCGGCATGTCGAACAAATACTGACAGGGTGCTGGGCTTAAAGAGAACAAGATAGAGGAGATGGACATTTTAGAGATGGACAGTGAGAAATATGGCTATCAGCAAAACACCAAACGGCGCAGGAAAGAAAAAAAACAAATTTTGACCAGGACTTTTTAGAAGTTTCTTCTGGAGAAAGTTAGTCACTTCCTCTGTGGCCCCCACCCCGCCTCCCAACAGGCATTCAGACGCCTTCCAGGTTATGCTGAGCCGAGGTTGCGCCTGGTGTTGTATGTAGGTTGTGTGAGCGCTGCGTTTTGCGTCTCCCCTGCCACTCTCTCCCAGGATTAATTACCGTGTGTCAGTCACAGCTGACAGCTCTCCCACGCTCCCTCTTCCCCACTGGTTCATTCTGGGAGAGCGACAGGTACAGCCAAAGGTAGTGTGCTTGGAATGTGGAGGGCCTACTGGGACACCGTGCAGTGTGTTTGCGCACGCACACGCACACACACACACACAAACACACACACACACACACACACACACACACACACACACACACACACACAGTCACACATACATCTGTGTGTTGGGG
>JAOEHI010030838.1:0-11656 GCA_025447815.1 Percopsis transmontana | reverse complement strand
CACCCCCCCCCCCCACCCCCCCCCCCCCCCCCCCCCCCCCCCCCCACCCCCCCCCCCCCCCCCCCCACCCCCCTGGGGGGGGGGGGGGGGGGGGGGGGGGGTCTGTGTGTGGGTGTGTCACTGAGTGTGTGAGTGACTTACAGTCACTTACAGTCCAAGTAATAAAGTTATATTGCATTATTACTGCCTTTGCCATAGCAACAAATAGCCAACAAACAACAACATTCAAACTGTTGTATAAAACAGAGACTGTCTGTTGCTCTACTCTCTCTCTCTCACTCACGCAGACACACACTGCAAACTCCAATATTGATCTGAATGGTCACCATGCTCCGAGGCAAACAAAACACATTCATATCACCGTTGTCCTGTTTAGTTAATGACAGCCACAACCATGAGAAGAGATAACGCCTCGCTAATAGCTCCGTATCTCATACTGGGCGCTCGTGAGCAGACAGAATGAAGCGTAGATTACAACGCAACCTATAGCACACTGGGACAAAAGGCCCATTATGGTGACGTTTCAGTGTAGGCACCTTAATTTAGAAACACCCATTTGTAAGTGTTAGCTCCCATTGTCTGAATAAGGGATGGGTAGGGGGGGTGAGAGAGGATGAGGGAATCGGGGAGGGAGGGAGGTTGGGAGGTGGGGAGGGGAGGGAGGGAGGCAGTGCGCTATTCTAATTTTTAATGAGAATTATTAATGGATTTCCGTGGGCGGCTGGGGTTGGTGAAGAAGGTTGAAGGTGCTGATATTGATAGACAGGGTGTAAATGCATACACACACACACACACACACAGGCAAATGGGAGGGTGAGGCTGATACCAGGGTACTGTCTCTGTCTCTCAAGCACAGCTTTGGGTTTGGACTAGACTGGCCCTCTACTGTAGGTCTGTCTGTCAGCTACTATCTCTCTACCCCACGCAGGCCTTGGTCTTGGTTGGTGCTTCTTGGTCCAACACACGGTGCTAGCTTTCTCCTTCTGCCTTCTCCATCTCCTCTGGTGCGCTTCAGCTTTGCGAGCCGTTAGCTATTCATTAGACTGCAAAAACGCTGGCCTCCATGAGAGAGGATACACAAAGCCATGCGATGATTCGGCATACTTATGTACATATTTTTCTACATTGAGAACCACTCCACCAGTACAGAAAGCACACTTAGTGTTTTCACAGGCGAACGTTCGCTCCTCCACCCCCCACCCCCACCCGCCCCACTGTCCTCTTCACATCCCTGTGAAATCACTCACAGACACTCTGCTCCTCCAAAAATAACACTGATAATTAATTTCCGTTGTGAAACGGTTCGTCTGTGGACGGACTAGCTTTCATATTTCACCCTGCATCGATCCCTATGCCTGTGCCTGTGCTTCATTAGTCAGAGGGAGAGAGAGAGAGAGAGTAAGAGAAACAGCGAAACAGAGAGAGCAAGACAGTTAAGTCAATTAGTGTTGCTTATGTTTGAAAGCAACGTAAAGAACCACATTGCAACGGGGCTGGCATATAAATTGAGATTGATGAGTTCAGGAACTGCGCGAGTTCGCATCGTGTATCCAAGCAATGCTCCCATAAAAAAACTACAGCATAAGGGACTGGTAGGCCCTACATCAAAGAACATAACTTAATAACAGGGTCCAAAGCAAACTTTGTCAAAAGTTATGAGTGAGTGCCCTAAAGCCCAACTGTTAGCAGCGGGAATGGGCTTCCTGCCATTTCCAATGTTTGACACACGAATGGGAAAGAAATCTACCTATTGGATTTCAGTTAACATGGTGAATTACCTAGGTTGTAATTGGATCCTCCCCCCCGCTGTAATAGACAGGCCATTAAAAGGGAATACAAGAAATCCAACTTCCCAATTACATTCGTGTTTACATCATTTTCGCAAATATTTTGCCAGTAATCAACAGGCAGGTGGTGTGATTTTAGCTGTTTGTAATGTCCACCCAAAACAATTTTATCATAGCCTAAAAATGTAGTGTTTTATGATTAGCTGTTATTGTTTTCTTCAACTTTCAGCCATTTTCCTGCTTCGTCATCCATTTTACAACTGTAACCGTAGTAATATCAGCCCAGCGTTCATGTTCAATCTTCATGTTTTCCCCTCTCTCTTCTCCTCTCCTCCACCACAGGGCCTCCAACAGCACCTCTCAACCTCATCTCCAACGTCAACGAGACCTCAGTCAACCTAGAGTGGAGCGCCCCCCTCAGCTCCGGAGGCCGCCAGGACCTCACCTACAACGTGGTGTGCAAACGCTGTGGGCCCGAGGGCCGGCGCTGCCAGGCCTGCGGCAACGGCGTTCACTTCAGCCCGCAGCAGTTGAGCCTGAAGGGTACTAGGGTGTCCATCAACGACCTGCAGGCCCACACCAACTACACCTTTGAGATCTGGGCGGTCAACGGCGTTTCGCCCCAGAGCCCCGGGCCCGAGCAGGCTGTGTCGGTGACCGTCACCACCAACCAAGCCGGTGAGTCAGTGAGCAATGTGAGCTCAGCGTGTGTGTGCGGAGTGACTGAATTGAAGTGGTGAAGTGGAAAGGATAGGATAGTCATCAAACCTTTTGACCCGTGACAGTCCCCATGAATGTGGTTCACCGCTTGTGACCTTTTCCTCAGCGCACGGAGGGCATGCATTCCTTAAATATGCACAAAAACCCAACCTTTTTTTACGTTTCACAATTTAAACAAAATAAAAATGCATCTAAAGACTGCGTACTGTATGTGTGCGTGTGTTTGTGTTTGTAAAGATGGCTTGTTGTGTGTGTTTTGAAGTATTTGTCTTTAGCAATGCAGAACAAAGGTTCATTACTTTGAAAACTCACAGTATTTTTTGGGCTATCTGCATGTCAAAACATGTTTTGAAAGCTGTGAATAATTCGGGTGATAGGCAAGATGATTACCGTCGAGGATGATGGATTTTCAGCGGTGGGAAATAATTTTCTGCAATATTTCACTTGAGTTTTGCATAATTAGGCGTGCGAAGCCTAGGATGAGGATAGGAGCATCATGCTAAATTTAGCTTTCCAACTAATGAATTAGATGAATTTCATTGATTTGTGGAGGCTTCATTACAAGCGCTGAAAGAGTGTGTGTCTGCACGTGCATATCTGGGCTTGCGTATCGGTGTGTAATGTTTGTGTGTGCTCGTGCGTGTGTACGATTCTGGTGGGGTAAATTTATGAATGCTGCCTCTTTTTCAGCAGAGCTCCCAAAGACCTCCGGCTTTGGGGTCGTGTTCAAAGCCTCCTCGTTGTTTTGTCATTCAGCCATTTTGTATCTTGTTGTTGTGCAAATTGGTTTTATGACCCTAGCCTTCTCTGTTCGTTCCTTCCTTGTCTCTCCTTACAGCCAATCATTACCTCGGACGTTTTTTACGGCCCAACTCTTGGGTGGCACGCTAAGTGCCTTTGTGTTTTAGTGTGCGTTTTTATCTCAAATCTCCATTCCCGGGGAACGCAAACGTCTCCTAGCAAGACTCAGGGGTCAGGACAGAAGAGCCAAATGAATATTCAAACTACAGGAGAGCTGTAGGTGCTGGAACTGAGCACCACCTCTGTTTAAAGCAGGTCCACGTCCACAAAATAAATAATGTTGTACAGGCTTAAATGCATATGGCCCTGTCTTATACTTACAAGAGTCTTTGCTGCTTTCAGACAGACGCAGTTGTCATTTTCCTGTCCAGTGCCCATGTTATCTAAATAGCAAGTGCACTTGTGCCCATCTGAGTGCCCGTGGGCATGTTGGTCCTAAAATGAGGTGTGGTTGCTTGCATTGTTGGCGCATTGCTATCTTGAGGCAGAGGAAAGCGTTTGCGTGATTGACCACCAAAAACCTGGTCTGAAGTAAATGGCGCAGTATTTCACTGTTATTTTAAGTGCGCATTATAGAGATACATAGGCGGGTGCACAACACACTTACACTCTTGTTACACATAGAGGGACGCGCAGCAGCGCACAAACATGCAAAAAATTACAAATAAAAAGATTATTATTGTGTACATCAAGATATTTTATCCTGCTGGAATCCTGCTGTTGTCGTAGATGGTCTGCTCGCGCGCTTTCACTTCGCACACGAGTAGATCAGTTTCCTCTGCAGAGAAGCGTTCTTTCTTACTACGACTACTGAATGCTCCATTATAATAGCAATCCGCCAATGTGCAAGCGCACCTGGCTCTTAAAGGGAATGGGAGCTGACACTCTGATTGGTTTATTGCATGTTACATCCAAAACACACCCACGAATAATCAAGAGACCAAGTACAACCCTTTTGAACCATGCGCCTGGCGCTGCGACCATATTTTCCACTGTTAAACTAGCAAAAGGGGATTTGGACACACCTAAATGCATTTGCGCCATGCGCTTTAGACTGTGTGCTTAGGTCGTTAAAATAGGGCCCACAGTCACATACTGTACATAGGGAGAGTAACACGCAAAAACACACACGCGCACACGGACACACACACACACACACACACACACTCACACACACAGGGTGTACTTTTCTTGGGTGGCTTGATGCAAATGGACTGATGATGTTTCCTTTGGCTCATCACTGATGCATGGTTCACAACTGTTCTCCGTTGGATTAGTTACATTAAGTAAACAGCTGGAAAATCTGTAAGACCGTGTGTGTGTGTGTGTGCGTGTGCACACTGTGCTTGAATTTAAATGAGAAAATATATGTGTGTTATGAACCCCACGTGGAGTCTACCAAACTACATTTGTCTCTCAAACAATGTCTGTGTCTGTGCATGTCTGCCCTCAGTATTCGCATGTATGTGTGTGTGTGTGTGTGTGTGTGTGTGTGCGCGCACGTGCGTGTTAAAGAGAATAGCTACAGACTGATTGGATTTCTCCTTGCTAATGCTCGGTAGGGGCTTTGGAAGCTCCGGTTTCAACCGCCGGTAATTCGGCCAGTCATTTACGGCTGTCCCTCTCTCTGTTTGGCCTGCCCTCATCCAGACACCGTGGATTAGCCATTTATTATGATAGATTTATTAGGATTTAGACACCCTGTGGAAAAAACCCGCGGGGGCCACCGCCTCTTCATATGGGCTCGTATGTCAGCTCAAAAGGAACACGCAGGATTATGCGGAGGAGAAAAGTTGGATGTGGATGGCCTTTGTGCTCGTGCGTGAGGGAGATGTACGGCATAATTGATTTAAAGGGAAAGTAGAGTTCAACTGAAAGGCAATTTGTGTGTGTTACATGCATGGATGTGTACCATATGTGTGTATCATGCATCGGTGTGCGTGCATCTCTCAGGGGGTCAGATTCCGTGTCTCGGCATGAACAATTCCCTTCATCGTAAATCAGGAGGGTTGTAGCCCGGTCACCCCGGCTGCATATAGACAGGGGAGGGGGGGTTGTTGTCCAGGCTTTGAACTGACCCCTGGCTGTAAATTGTTTTTTCCCCCCGTTTATATGGGTTCAACCACTTTCTGTGAGCACGCGTGTGTGAGAGAGAGAGAGACGGAGAAAGAGTCAGAGAGAGGCGTTTATATCTCTATACAAAATACTTGGCAGTCTTATGAGGCTAACAGTGAATGAGTGTATGTAAGAGTATGTGTGGGTACGTCTGTCAGTACATGAGTTTATATCGCGATGGCAAATCGGAGAGACATGCGCGTGGATTTTCACGGGGTGGGGGTGGGGCGCTTTAACAGGGGGATCTCACATGGAGGAACCATTTTCTCGACGCCCTGAAAAACAGCTCCCACCTCGCCTATTTTTCCTTGGCTGTAGCAAATCAAGTGACTCCAATCTGGCAACCACATGTGCTCTGCGCGCTCTTTAATGTCAAACTGTAATCGACCGCATACTCTCCCAACCATACAGGCCAACCACAGCTGCTCTTTGCAGCCCAAATACCTCACAATGAACATGTTCACAAAGACAAACTCACTTGCCCAACAAACTCGCTCCCCCCCCACCTCACAAACATCTGCATAATATTCCTACACAAACTCCACCATTCACCAGAGAGAGGATTGTTTCAAAATGTATCCCAAGCCTCTATCTCTCTGCTGGGTCTGTTTGGCTCTGCTCATTATAATGTATGCACAGGTAGCTAGATTGAGTCTTTCGCTGCCTGTGTGAGATAATGGCGGTACGGTAGGTGTATTTTTTTTTCAGTGTGCATTTCCATCTGTCTGTTTGCGTAATGAGGTCCTTTATGTTGCTACAGTATGTGTGTGTCTGTGTGTGTGTGTGTGTGTGTGTGTGTGTATGTTTGTGACCTTGTCTGTGAATGCGTATGTGTGTGCACAAGTGCGTTCGTGTGTGTAGTGTACACATGTCGTGGGCTGTGAAACTGTTTTTGGAGTGCCGCATTCTGAAATGAGACCTGAATATTCATTGCATGTAGCCTACACTTATTATTCCACCAACGGTTCAGCCTTCGCATTCGGGAGGCGGCAAAAAATCCCTGACTTGCCCCACATTTAAATGAATCTATGAGGCTGCAGCAGCTATAGTCTAGCATGGTCTAATCTAAATCGCACCCTCAGGTTAATCTTTAATCTCCACGTGATTGACATGTTTGTTTTAGAGTCAGACTTTTGGAACATTTTCAACTCAATCTAGACAAGATTTTACCCTATGGGTCTGTGCAATTGCCCATTTATGTTGTCTTTGTGGCTTGTGTGGTGCTTTCTAATGTAAGTGTTGGGCCATAAATAAGCCCTTGTCATGATACTTGTAGACACATAACGGTTTTCAGGGGGGGAGGTTACAATGTGAAAAAAGTCTGGCAAAGTATGCATGTTTTGTGATCTTTCATTGAGCACACTGCCTTTTTACTTTCAGCATGCTATTTAATCATTCTTCGGTGTGAGTTTTTTTTTTCTTCTAATATATCTTAACAACTCATAAAGTCTGGGCCTTAATGGATCACTTACTTGGTATCCCCTCTCATTTAACCATGGCCTGCTCCATGCATGGATCTTCAGAAGAGACCACTCAGAGAATCACTCATCTTTATCTCGGCATAAGCCCATGGGAGGAAGAAAACCCAACAAGAGGAGCTGAACATGATTAAACCTCCATATCTGTCATCTTTGGAGGAAAGATGGATGTGTGGATTACCTGAGGACAGCGAGGTCCCGCGACCCCTCTGGGGTTTTCCTTTCTAAAGCACGAGCGTCCGCGGCCCAGCTCCGTGGGGGCCCTTTAAATTGGCTCTCGCTGCCAGGCGCTCTGGAGCAAGATTGATCTGAGGGTTACAAACGGCCAGCGTCTAATTGTTTAACAGAGACACAACACATTAGGCAGGCAGGATGACACAACCTTGGGCAAATCTATTTACCGCTCAGCTCAGAGGCATGTCTATGATCCTATCCACCATCGCCTCCACCCCCCCCCCCCACCCCCCATCCCCACATCCACATCACTACCCCCTTCCACCACCCCCCTCCACCAGCTCCAAACTCATCGCTGCACCATGCAGCTTCAGCACACTGAAACTTAATCCACCAGCAGCGCTGGGATTCCAGGCCCGTTTGAACTCAATCCTTGACTAAAAGCTGGGATTCTGTTAGTGTTAGCATGAAGGCTAGCCTCCCTGGAGCCTCAGGTCAGAGGGAGGGGAGTGTATTAAATGTCATAGATAATCCAATCATAATCGGTGGACAGGGGAGCCCTCATTAATCATCCCACTGTAATTCTCTAAAAGGCAGATGGTTTGGAATGAGTTAGGTTACAGTATAGCTGAAGACAGAGGTCAAAGACAAAGGCTCAGACAGAGATTCACTTTGGATGGTTGTGGATTCCTAAAAATGGCAAGTGACAAATAAATGACTAAAACTGAGACGTTAGCCAAACTGTGTTGCCTGTATCTTGTACAGTATGTTCTCGTTGTTTGCTTGTCAAGAGGGAAATTAGTTGTGTGTTGTGTGTAGTAACACACTACGAACACCACATGTATCAGGCATGAAGGCATTTTAGGGTGTGTAAGCAAGAAGCAGGAAACTCTTGAGGGGGGTATTCGTGGGTTGTTATTATGTCTTGAAAACTTTTTCCCATCTGTGCCTGTGAATCTACCGTGTGCTTGTGTGTGTAAACACACTCACACAAAACCACAAACTTGTCTTGCTGATCTACAATATAATGTGACTGACCTAAAATACGCCTTTCTTTTCTAAGCATATGGATTTCTCTTTGTAGTGCCGAGTGGGTATGACCCAATTTTAGTGTTGTCATGCTCCCAGTAGATAGAGGTTTGATTTGTGCAGCAGGGACACACTAGAGGGAGGGGACGAGTGTAAGCCATTATCTCTGTTTTAACCTTCACATGTTAGAAGGGCCGAGCACAGATAGTGCTGCTTCTTGAAATATGGCCTCATTATCAGCTGCTGTATAAGGGCTGAGATAAGATCGCTCACGCAAGCTTTAATGAAAACCGATTGATTTGCTCCCTTGAAGACAAAAAAAACGTCATGGCGGCCAGTTCACCCGGCTTATGACGCAGACATCGTAGCAACGTATGGTTTCCCAGGGTGACCTGGGCATTTGCGGAAAATCAAGTTAGTCATTATTTCTGCCAGCTTGTCAGAAAAGTGGCTCGGGAACTGGCGTCAGCCGAGGGCAATAGAATCACTTTTATAAATGCCAGCCATTGGTCCTGAAATAGAGCTTTGCCATGCTATAGCTATGGCAATTTAACTGTGTAGCCATATAGCTATAGGACACCCTAAGCTTTTTGACTGGAAGCCAAGCTCCAATTCAAATGGAATAGATTGCCTTGTGGCCTGGCCCACTGTTTGACTTTCACAGTGGGGGCAAAGAGTAAGGGGTTTGAGGGGAAAAACAACAGACTTAGTGTCTCCAAGGCTGAGAACAACGTGCAGATTTTTGATACAGCGTTGGTCTAATGCTTGCTTTCCTTCTGTTCAACTAGCTCCCTCCCCGGTGACTTCCATCCAAGCGAAAGACATCACAAGACACACCATCTCTCTGGCTTGGCAGCAACCTGACAGAGCCAATGGGGTCATCCTGGAGTATGAGGTTAAATACTATGAGAAGGTGAGAGTTCTCATGGGAAATGTAGTTTTTTTTCACTGAAGAAAATAATCAAAATTGCATGAATAGGAATGATTTTAAAATAACTCCTTAAATGCTGTTTGAAGCAGACAATAATAACAAGAACACACCTCCATTTCAGGACCAGAATGAGAGAAGCTACCGGATCATTAAGACGTCATCCAGAAACACGGACATCAAGGGCCTCACCCCGCTCACATCTTACGTATTCCATGTGCGCGCTCGCACGGCTGCCGGATACGGAGAATTCAGCGCCCCGTTTGAGTTCATGACCAACTCCGGTGAGTGGCCTGCTGACGATGCTTGACTCGCATTGATGACATCATCATTTTGCAGCGCCAGCAAGGCTGGTTGCCAGCGGCATCGCCCTTGTTTCGGAAAAATCCTGCAATGATAGCATCTTTTACCAGTTTGTCTCTTTCATTGCTTGGCCATTAATCATGATAGCTGTCATCTACAGAAGATAAATTATACCATGTTCCAACACCTGACTAGTAACTAAAATGACCTTATTTAAACTTTTACAACATTCTAACATTAAGTATAAATATTGACATATGCAGCCTTTTACGTAATTCCGCTGCTGTGATGAGTGTGAGATGAAACACAAGCATAGAGTTGCAGCGATGGCCTATAGGCACAGGTGTCCCCTTTGTGGTGCAAACCAAAGTAGCAGCACATGACAATGACACGGTCAAGCAAACAGCCTAATGGGACACCATTGTGTCTCAATGGAGCGCGCAGACCACCAGACTTTATGGGGTGCTCGTAAAACAGAGGCAAGGGCAACCGTTAAAGAGCTAAAGAGAGAGGGAAAGGAAGTAGCGAGAGAGGTGGGGATATGGGGGAAGGGAGAGACAAGTCAATTAATTCGAATGCAAATATACGCCAGCCATCCTTCCTGTGCGGGGACCTGCTCACGCACTATGGTATTGACTTTGGCCTTTTATTGTGTTTATTTATTTCCACCATCCGTCCATCTCTGCCCCACCTTAACCTCTCTCTCTTTCTCTCTCTCTCTTCCCCTACAGTGCCAGCTCCCATAATTGGTGATGGGACCAACTCTACTGTGTTACTGGTGTCTGTGGTGGGCAGTGTGGTGCTTCTCATCATCCTCATCAGTGCTTTCATCATCAGCCGGCGGTGAGTTTCCTAGACAACCCCCCCCCAGACACACACACACACCTTCCCCAATGGTCCCTTCTGTGGCCTGTCCTTCCTCTGACATGGGAATGTCTTGCTTAGCTCAGGAAAATGTGTCTGTCACTTATCTGAGTAAGATGGACACACACACACACATGCACAAAGATACACACACAATCACACACAAACACACACACTTTAGCCAGACGTGGCACACTTTTGTGTGAGTGATGACTTGCCACACCGGAGACGTGATTGACAGCCCTGACAGCTGAAGAGATGCAATCAGTGACCCCAGGCTCCCTTTTCCGCCTCTCTCCCTCTCACTCCACTCTCACACACACATACACCTCCCTCCCCTCCCCCTATCCCCCCATCTATCTCTCAGCCTGTGGCTGTAATCTCAGCCGCCTGTGATTTTCTCCTAGTGCCGGCCCCCATGAAGGGGATCATAGAGAGAGAGAGAGAGAGAGAGAGAGAGAGAGAGAGAGAGAGAGAGAGAGAGAGAGGGAGGGGGAGAGGGAGAGAGTGGGGGGGGGGGGAGCGAGAGAGAAGAGAGTGAGAGAAGGAGAGGTAGAGAGAGGCAGCAGGTGGATTTGCAGTGGCCCAATCTCAGGGTGTTAACCGGGGCGCAGGACAAAGCACCATCAACACAGATGGGATTACATGCAGATGGGGCTCTTGACACCTCGCTGTTTTTTAACATGTTGTGCATGGCTGTTTGTTTGTGTGTGTGTGTGTGTGCGGGCGTGTGTGTGTGTGTGTGCGTGCACATGGTTATATACAAAAATAAAATTACACTTTTCTATAGTGGCACAAATGAAATAGTTTGTGGATTGCAGGATTGTGTTTCTTCACGTTAGTTGAATGTGTTATAGGGGGCGGGGGGTTGATTCCTGTGTGTGTGTGTGTGTGTGTGTGTGTGTGTGTGTGTGTGTGTGTGTGTGTGTGTGGCCTCCTTTTGCATATGATTGCACATACTCTCCCAGTCACGCAGGTGGTTGTTTGGCCTTTTGAGATGCTGTCATTGTGCACTGTGGCCATCCTCTGATTGAGGGGAGGGGCTGTAATCACCTAACCGTTTACAAGTCATTAACCGTCATGTACACACACACACACACACACACACACAATATCCCACATGTGTCCCTATCCTCTGCTGTCCCCATACATCAATACTGACAGCAGTGTCCGGTGCATCTAGTTTTATACTATTATAGTCTTATAGTTGGTTGAGCTGGAACTTTATCTCCCTAATTCGAGAAAGATGTCTCCCAGCCAAATGAACCAGGATAAACATAACTAATAACATAGCTAATAACATTAATAATGCGTGTGACAATGAATCAATAGTATTGTTAATTGAAAATACTATTGCTAACACCTAAATCAAAGAGAACCATTATACATTTTTTCAGCTTCGTCCATTGAAGCAGCATTGAAAAATATCATAATATATACTGTACAGTGTATATATA